>JANHFX010009546.1:99933-160093 GCA_027560015.1 Chloroceryle amazona
CTGATACAAGCCAGGATCCTGCTGGCCTTCTTGGCCACCTGGGCACACTGCTGACTCATATTAAGCCAGCTGTCCACTAGCATTACTAGGTCCTTTTCTGCCGGGCAGCTTTCCAGCCACTCATCCCCAAGCTTGTAGCATTGCCTGGGGTTGTTGTGACCCCAGGCACAGGTCTGTGCGCAGTGATATGTGCTTTAGTACTGAAAGTGTGTTTTCCTTTTGTGTTCATATCTTTCTGTTTCTTTTAAGTAATTTCACATAACAGCTGGTTAGTATTTTGTATGTCTCCTCTTTATTTCATGCCCCATTCCTGTGGTTTGTGTTCCTTGTAGTCATCCTTCTTTTGCTACGTAGTCCTGAGCACAGGCATTTTATGTAATGAATGAGACACCATTTTTAGCATGAAAAAGTGGGAGTATAAAGACTTACTTAATTGTTATATCAGTATGCATAATAGAGTTGAACTAAAGTCACCAAGACAACTTTAAATTCAAGATTTTAATACTTGCTTTGAAGTTAATTCTGTATTCTTTTCAGATATTCCAAAGAATATCAATGGGGGAAGAAAAGGATAGCCAAATGATTGGGGAGTTGGAAACTTGAGATTTACCACTGCCACTGGGCTTAAAGGAGAAACTGATGGTAGTAGCAGGTTGTCATCCTCTCTGTGAACAGTGCTGAAAGAGAAACAGACATTTTTTCAGAGGGTTTCACAGAGATTTGCTGACAGCAGACTCAGGAAATCTAGGTGCCACTTTGGGATCTGACAGGGAACATAATCCAAAAAAGTGCCTGTTCTGAAGGGGAAACCTTTCTGTATTTTTCTCACAAACCTTTTCTCATTCCTGTTCAGTCTCAGTTCCTCACCTCTTCTCAGTGGAAGATCAAAGTCCAGAAATGGTCACCAGCAGCATCTTGTCAAGTCAGACTATGGGACAGCATCATCAGTAAAAACAAAATTCTCAGATGATTTACAAGGAAAAAAATCTAAGCTTCCCGTGCTGAAGATGTGTATACTGTTTCATTCAAGGACAGATGCAGGCTGCTTTTGTGGGCGCAGCCAAAGACTGCCCATTGAACAAGTCCTAAGTGCTTCTAAAATTCAAAACCCTGCACCATGAAGCATTAGAAGTTTAGAGAAGCAAGTTCTCCATCCTAAAAAACAAAACCAAAACCTGAAACAAGCTTTCACAAAAACAAACCAAATCACCTTTTTCTGTTTATTTGTTTGTTTGGGTTTTTACTAACAATTCATGAAACTAGCTGACCCAGTCTTCTTAGGGAGAAAAACACATTTCAAGCAGGCACATAACAGGGAATATTAAACATAAAATCGTTAAAAATTAGAGAAATTATAGGCAGCTGAAAACCAACCCTCTCTGATAGGATGTATCAAGTTGCTATTACCAGTTTGCTTACAACAATGTACTCTGCGTACAGTGGTTCAGGAAGTTAAAGAAATGTAGAAATGTTTGAGAGTTAAGTCTTCAGTACAGAACTGGACACATAGCAACCTATTGCCTTTCTTGAAAATCCCACACATTATCTGTAATATGAAAGAAGCCCACAAATATTAATTTAAGTGAGGTAACAGTTTATCAAACGTTAGTCTTGTTCAAGATACTTTCATCAGAAACTTGGGATAAATTCATAACAGAATATAATAAGGATCCTTCAACATTTACAGAAGTAATTTTTCAGTTCATGGGATTCTTTGTTGTTTTTTTTTTGTTTCTCAGGGTTTTTTTTTGTTTGTTTCTCAGGGTTTTTTGAAAGAAGATTCACCTGAATATGTTTTTGTATTTTTGCCAGTTGGGATTTATTAGAGCTTTTCTTCTTTGCGTTGTAATTAGGTGTTGTGAAATTGTAAGCTTTATACTTTTTTTAAATTGGTAGTCATTTTGTATTTCTATCAGTGCATTTAGAGCTCATCTCTGCAATCAGTTTCTCAGACTTCTTTCCCTCTTTTTGTGCTACCAGAAAAGAAAGAAATGTTAATTAGACATGTTAGTTTTCTAATTGGGGAACAGATGGAAGGATGCTGTAGTATTTTAGTGGTGACTGAGGCAGGTTTCAAGGTAATCTTTTCATTTATCTGCCTGGAAATTGTATAAACACAGCCCAGTTTCTTCTGTTGCTTAGCCCAACTGTCTCAGGAGATTGTCACACATCCTGTTTCAGCTCTAGCTGTTCCATCTGAGAAGTTTACTCCCCAAAGATGTTCATCACTGCCTCCATACTGGAAATTTCCACCCAATTTCAAGTACTGGTGGAGATGCTCACATGAGCGGTCCACAGCTTGCTGTAACCAGGCTAACTAAACTGGTGCAAGTGCTGGGCCTGTTTGTCTAGATTGCCAGGGAGAAACTGAGCCTGTGGATGGGAAGGTAAGAACACTCATGGCTTGGAGTGGGAAGAGCAAATGAGAAGGAACAGATAAAGTGACCTCTTTGGGAAGCACATCTGGAGTCAGGATGAAAGCCTTTGGAAATGATAGCCCATTGCCACTGTAGTGTGAATGCAGAATATTCAGATGCTTCTGTTTCATTGTGTCTTGGAGAACACCCCAAACATCCACATCTAACAACTAGTCCCAGGGTTCTTGCTTTGAATGAGTTTGAGGTTGTCTATATCCCTGTCAAGTTAATCACATATCCAAAGCACTGCTGGCCAAGCTGTTGTGATATTTTCCTTTTTGAAGCAGTCTTTTATTGCCAGCAGTATGAGTGAAGAAATAACGAAAAGGTGACATTGGCAAAGAAGACTCATTCTTACTAGCTGATTTGACCAGCTCCACCTAGAAAAGACAGGGAGAGAGAAATTTTGAGGGAAAAAATATCTCATGTTAGGATGTGAGTGTCCTCTCTTCCTCTCCTCACTTTGCCTCTACTAAATTTCCCCACAGAAATCAAATTCCACTCCTGTTATTTTTAGAAGTATTCGAAAACCTCCATCACAGAGACTGGTCATTACTTCTCAAATGTGGAAATGTCCACCTTTTGTGGCAACAGAGTCTAGAACTCATAGCTACACCCTTGGTGATCCATGAAAGAATCAGATATCACAGACTAGATTAATTTTTTTTTTTTAAATCATATAAAAAAATATCTATAATAGATTTCCATTTTGCAGAATGAATTGTCAAAAAAATAAACCACTCCCAGCTGTATTTGCTTGGCTGGTACAGATAGACCTGTGTAGCATAGTACTGATCTCTTCTCCTGTCATCTCTTTGCTTTCTCTACCCCTAAAGCAGAAGGATGGATTTGATGACTCCTAATTTCTTAGATTCTATCATAGTGTCTTGCAACTTTCTAGCTGAAGTGCTTATCAGTGTGAAATGAGAGATTTAGAAGAAGAAATGTACCACACAGGAAGTGGAAGTATCTGAGTGAGATCTAACCTGGCTAAACTGAAAGCATATTGCACAGAAAAGTATTCCTCAGCTTATCAAAGTACCAAATAAAAGACTAAATACATAAAGAACTGAAGGTACCAAGCATCAGGAGTCCTATCCATGGTGGCAGTTCTGTGCACAGAATTACCTTTGCCATTGTTAGCTTTGGAAAGCTTATGGAGAATCTATTGCTCCTGTTGTTCTCAGAGCACATTATTGGACTTCCCTTATCTCCTAGGATCTGCTGAGGTGATCTGAGTTGTATATGCGGGGAAACATGAATCTTTTCTGTTTCTTGTAAACAAATAGGGTAATGCTGTTCTTCCTTCCTCAAGTGGGCAGCAAAAGTGCTTGTCTTCAAACATTTTCACAAGCTCTTTAGTAGTATGAGAATCAAAAGCAAATTTGTTCATACTGGCTATTGCACAGTATTTTCCAACTCCCTTATGATGCCCTGAAAACAATGTTAGTAGAAGGTACACAAGTTAATACAATTCATATGCCCTTCAAGCTTATCAATGTGTACTTGGATCTGTATCATTACAGCTTTGCAGTCTTTGTAGTTTCCATAATAGTGAATAACATCTATTGAATTAGGGACTGATATACTTGTTCACATAACTTTTGACACAGTTGGATCAGTATAACATTATACCTGATGCAGTGATAAAAGTGTCAACAAATTAATGTGCTCTTCTGAAACTGACCAAACAGCAGCAAATTGTTTATGGCTTTTAATATATTTTTGACTGTGTTAAATCCATGTATAACTCCCCTCCCCAAAAAATTCTCAGGCACATTTTTGCAGATTTGTTTCTCAAGAAAATTTACTCAGTTTCTGTGGAACAAACTGGCTGTGAAGGCTAAATCTGGTCACAACCCAGAGGACCCTATTTCAGCCCAAGCCTATTTAAGAAGGGAGCAATTTGTTTTCAATGACTTCACTCACCCTTACTGCAATTTTTCCAGTAAATGCAGGCGTTGTTCTTCTCGTGTGAGCTCAGCATGTCATTTGTAATGTGATTCTGACTGAAATTTTACATTAGTTATTGAAATAAGTATTTTTCTTTAAATGTTCTTTATCACTCTTATGATTATGCTGAATCATTGTAAAATGAAAAAGAATCGGATGACCTATCCATATAAATACCGAATGACGTTAGATCATCACAACTGGTGCTGTTAAAGCAAATGTAAATACCTAATTATTAGCCAGCAGATCTAGAACGCTGCCAAATAGTTTCTGGTCACTGTGTTTACACAGTGACAGATTCTCATGTTAGTCATATCCTTCTGAACAAATGTTTTGGATGGACTTTTAAATCAGTGTCCACAAGGAAATAGAAGGAGGCAGCTAAACTCTGTTGAATGTCTGCCATTGACAAAGGTTAAGCATTTACAGTCACTCTCCGCCTAAGTATTCTAAGGAAACATTAAAGAGTGAAAAACAGAAGGCAGGGATGTTCTGTACTCTTGGCAACCATGACAGAAGCAGCTTCAAACTAGCCAGTTACTGGGCCAGATCCTGTTCCTATTAATGTCAATAGTAAAACTCCCTTTTGGTCTAAAGGGACTAGGATGGCGCAACTGGTCCTTCAACTGACTCAGGAAAAAATAGCAAGATCTTAACTCTTCTCTTTTTGCTTCCACTTCCCGTTCATGAAGACTCCCTTTGGACTAAGTAAAACTGAGTCAGGATGTAAGCATGTGCCTTAACCAGTTAGTAAGGCTAATACGTGTTGCATCCACATAATTTTGCTTAAAAACTACACCCATTTCCCCTCTTTATTTTACAGCCATTCATAATGTTTAAGACTATTCTGTCCCAATTAGTTTCACTCACAAAATCAGCTTGATTACAGTAATGGACAAGTTTGGTTTGGGTGAAAAAAACAATAGAGCCAGGATAAAATTTAAACATAGAGGAATTTTTCTATTGCAGTCTTTTCATCATCCAACCATAAGTCCATATATTTGGGGAAGGCTTTATGGTCACTGTCCAAACCCTTAAATGCTGCCACTCACATAAAACCTTATATACAAGGGTTAAGGCAGTTGGATATATGTAATTCACTGACCCAGCGGCTAGGCCCTGTCATCTCTATAGCATGTCAAATATATTTTCAGGGACCCTAAGGAAGAGCCAGCCATGGACAACTGCTTTCAGGCACACAGGAGGCAGGAGATATGACCCTCCTCACCCCAGCCAAATGTAAGTTATTATGCATTTTGGTCTCCTTCTCACCCTGCAGGTAAGTAGAAGAGACAGAAGGGCACAAAACAGGTAATTCACAATATCTTGTCTTTCAGCACTGAAGATCCAAGGGAGTTGTATTTTTGAGTTATCTCTGTTTTTCAGGTTAAAAATAACTCTGAAAGGAAACAGTACATCTGTAGGTATTAAAAACATAAAAGCAGAGTAAGGGAGAAATATATACCTAAAATTTAGACCCTCATTTGCCTTCATCCTTAAATGTTCTACTTTTGTTATCTCTTAAGGAACGAGGGATGAAGATTTGTGCATAAACTGAAAATATAAATCTTACTCCTAAAGTGAAACAGTGTCTACAAATGAAAAATTGCTTTCCCAGACCTCTGATTTGCAGTCCTTAAAGAAAGTAAAATTGAGAATAAAAAGCTATTGAGCAGGTCCAAAGATGATTTTACATTACTTAGCCTTTTTGGGGTTGTAAAGATTGTTTATAAAATTCTGTAAATTAGGTTATGCTCCAGCTCCCACTGTAGTTAATGACAAGACCCATGAACATCAGTGGAAGACAGACTGGACTTCTACTCAGTATGCAGCAAAGTACACAGTGACAGGCAGTATCCCTGTGATGAACCTACTGTACCATGGAAAAAGTGAGGGCAGGAAGCACATGGGATGCTACAGTGAGAGAAGGATCAGCTGGCATCATAGAATCATAGAATGCCCTGGGTTGGAAGGGACCTCCTTGTTCATTTCATTTGGTTTATCAGTGGTGGAACTTTATTTAGGAAAGAGATGATAGGATGGAGTGAGTTAACAAATGTTTAATATCCAGGGTACATATTGACCCAGACATCAATTAATTCTCATTCCATGAGTATCCATATAAAAAATGGCTCATGGTAAACTGTGTGGGGCCCTCCGAGCCAGAAGCTTCTTCACTCAGCCAGACCTCCCCAAATCAACCTCTTGCGTTATGAGCTTGGAGTCCATTCTTGCCATGATTCTCCTCTATTCAAAAGAAGATACCAGTGATTCTTCTGCTTCTCAGAGCACAAAACCTCATCCAAAATGGAGGGGAAATCTTTGCCTGTCCCTGGCCTTTAGCCTTTACACAAGTGGCATACAATTTTCAGTGTCATACAAAGCAATTTCCCCAGAGGCAGAAACAAAGCCAAAGGAATCTCAGACACAATCTTGTATACCAGGCAACCTTCCCTCACCAAGACTAATACATGGCACCCAAGACTTTTGTTCATATCCTGGTATAACTGGCCAGGTCATTCCTCTGCTTTACCACATTTCTAAGTCATGGGTTGCACCAATGGGAGACAAATTTGGCACATTTTGTCCAAAGGGTTATCCACACTAAAGGAGGTTTTAACTCTACATTTAGTCCAACAGAGACCTATTTGCAGACTATGTTGCTGGTCTCTCTCTGATGTGAGGGTGCCAATTCAAATATATTGAGATAACCACTGAAACTTTTCTTACTCAGTTAAGGGCCACTAACAACACATAGCCAATCAGGTGGGGCTAGTTTACACTGTAAACAGTTGAGTTGCAGGGATTTGTATCTCAGCCATACAAACCATTCTGAAAATGAAATTCAGGATAATCTTCTCCAGACACTAAATCTAAGGCAGATTAAATATATATTTTAAAAAAACAATAGATTGGGAAGGTTGTTATTTAAAAAAAAAAATAGAACAAAGGAACAAAGAACTGGAAGACTTCCAGAGGAAGAGATAATTTGATGATTCTCTATATAAATATAACATTTCTTCATCTTTCATAAATGGAATTTTGCAGGCCATTAGTCCTTTAATGTAGTATAGCTATCAGTTGCAGCGATTTTGTGTGTATGTGTGTATGCATCTGTGTGGGAAAAAAAATCATTAAAATAGTTGAGATACAGAGGAAATTGACTGCTGCATAGTCACCACTTTTCATAAAGATTTTTAGTGCACCCTTGGTATTATGGATCTATAATATGCAAATGTGCAGCATCATTAATATGCATTTGCTGCATACACCCTCCTTAACAGATTATGTTATGGGAATACAAATTAAAAACAATACACTCGACTCAGCTAAATTTTAATGGCCCATTGTATGAGTGATCCCTGATTGGGAGCTACCTAAAACCTTTGTCTTTGCTACATCCCTTCCATCCCGTTATACGTTCTCTCTATTTGTTCTTGTTTTCACTGACGCATTCATAAATTAATTATTTAAATCTCAGCATAAAAAGATACAGTAAAATGCAAGTTCCTCCTTGTCAATTTCAATGGAGGTAGCTGGCACATGAGGAGAAAACGGAGAACTAGAAATAAATTCAGCCAAGAGTCTTTATGGCAGAATAAGCTGTGCAGCCCAATCTGCTGAGTAAATGCATCCTGACATAAATTTGGCTTGCATTTGCTGCTGACGGGAGTTTAGGCATTACCTCACCAAGGTGAGTCATCTGAGCATATCCCCTGGCACATTTCTCTCCATGTCTTCCCTTCCTGGCTGCTTGTCCAGGGAGAAGACCCTTGTGATGCCTTCCCTTCATCCAACAAAACCTCAGTGCAGCAGCTTTGCAAAGATAGTCACTTCATCTGGAAAACCAGACCAAGAGCTGTCTCTAGGAACCTAAAGATACTGTCTCACATATACCAGTGGCTTAAACTTTGACAGTGGATGCAATTACTGGTCCCAAGTTTTACCCTCTGATTCTCTACGAGAGATGGCATTTGTACAACAGGAACAGACCCCTAACCGTGAAGCATTTTTAAACCACCACAAATTACAGCCTGGAATTTTAAAATCAACTGTTGTTGATTCAGGTTTGTCATAAGACGAGCCTTTAAATGAAGCCTTTCAGGAGACAGTTCACAAGAAGCTCGGACAGGAACACTGCTGGCATTAGGGAAAGCAGATGCCACCCAAAATGAAACTACCCATCCTCATTAGTCAGTGCATGCAATCAAACCTAATAATGAGCTTGCTGTTCTCATCAGTGCTTTTTGCCTGCAGGCTCTAAATTTTGTAGATCAGATGTACCTCCAACCACATTACGGGGACAGTGTCATCTGACGGTGGGTGGGACAAGGATTGGCAGGGAAATTTAAGTGCCTCAGTTAAATCTAACAAAGGGTTAAAGTCCTTAGTGGTCACTAAGTTTTTAACGCGCTGCCCATTTATACTCAAGTGTTTAAGGTAAACCTTACGTAAATGAAAAAAAAAAAAAGAAAAAGAACAAAAAATTTATGTACCTCTATAGTTTCCTTAGAATTCATTGATGGATGACAGTGTTATTTTCCTTTTCTTGACAATGACTGTCCCAGAGCGTAATCCTTTCAAAATGCAATGGGGAGAAAAATAACGCAGCAAGATGCACTCTGCTGTGCTAATTGGGCTTCCTAATATGGTGTGAGGACATTTGTCGCTCAGCCTGCTTATTCAGTGCTGCATATTCAAGCTGTTTCAGCAGGTCTAGATACTCTTATGGGAAATTAAGCTGCAATCAGATTCTACAGTCATCCAGGTCTAGACTGTGATATTGATCACAGAACAGACAAACTGAAGGAATAAGGTTGAAATGGCCTCTTTATATATGAGTGCAGTTACGTGACAGAAAATGACCTTTTGTGGATGCAAATCTGCATCCACAAATCTGTGAGGCATAATGTGGTTGATCCCGAAAGCCATGGAAGAGTTGGGCAGCATCACATAGGAAAGATTCTGTTTATTTTGCTTCTTTTTCAAGTCACCTTTTCCCAGTCAACCTTGACACGAATCTGAGTTACACTGAACTTCAGAGTAATGGTCAGGATCTCTTCTGGATTTGCAATCACTAATTACAATGTCATTCATGGACATTTCATCACAGATGTGAATGAAAGAAAAAAATATGCTGAAGAGATTGCAGAATCTTAGATGTAGTTGCTTCATTTCCAAATTCTTTGATAAGTCTCAGCTTCCGCCTACAACAGGAACCTCAAAGTTGAAGACCTCAGGAGACAGATACAAGTTCCCAGCATGTGCCAGATTTTCAGCTGAAGCCCTTGTCAGCTTTGATCCTTTTATCAATACTTGATAACTACCGAACATAGGTTGTTGACACTGTTCATGCTTTGAACTAATTTTATCACAACTATAACTGAGATGTTGAACCAGTGAAGTCAGTGGGATGACATAATGGAAATAAACATTTTCTTTTCCCAGTTTTCAACTAGCTGATGGTTAGATGTGAAATGTAATATTGATAATGTTCTAAGTGTCTCAGTCCAGAGTTCAGCAGAAGAGGGTATGTGAACAGATCTCTATTTGTATAAAAATCATGCTGGCTAGGATGGGTAAAAGGTTATATATAAAAATAAAGATCTTGAACACAGAGGTAGAAACCACAGATTTAAATTCCAGAAGTCAAGTGGTGGCAGAGTTAGAGATGACTCTTATGAATTAAGACACTATTAGCTCACAACTATAAGTTCCTAATAAAAAGTATAAAATCAGTTAACAAGTATTTTATTCTTAACTAATACTTCGAGTGTATTATACAGGCAACTCAGATCAAATTGACAAATGGAGTGAATTAATACAGCCAGTAAGTCTAGGCTGAAAATGAATAGGGCGAGCACTACTATAAATTAAAAGACTCTTACTGAGAATAATCACAGCTGTGTCTTTTAAGAAACATCAGAAAATATAACTGCCCAAACATCATATGATGCTGTCTTAAAACTCACCTTAGATTACATCCTTCACATAGTGTCTTCATTTGAGAAAAGGATGACCGAAATTCATACTTTTGCTGAAATAAAACAGCCTCATATAAAATAAGCACCTTTTGGAACTATTATTTCCTTTCATTTTTTATTACTCATAAACCCCAGAGAGTTAAAAAAATTATTGATTAGCTTGAAAGAGATTCAAAGAGATTTTAAGAGCATTTGCATCCTAGTCTTAGAAATATTTTATCCATTGTTTCCTTCTCTATGAAAAAAAAAACCATCTGTGAAGAATACCCTTGGTTAACTCTTGAACAAAGACTGGGAACTGCTTAGAAGTGATTCCCCTTTTCAGATCCCCACAGTGCCTGTCAGCAGTGATTATCCTCTTCTTTACATCACTGGAACTGCTGAAGGAAAGTTCCAGGATACCGGAGACTTTCTTCACAGAAATCTCACTTTGGTGGGCTACAGCAAGGGTTGCTGACAGCAGCCTCTAATGTTTGGGTGACTTCCTAGCTTACAAGTCATTGTGTGATAGTCCTTCCTAGGACCTTACTGGTACCAGAAACCTTTCCCCAAAAAACAGTAGTTTGTGAGTGCTCTACCAGAGCTTGCTAGAGAGGAGAAATGACTTTCATGTCTGAGAACCATCATCATCCACTCTGTGCCTGAGTAAAAGTTTAAAAGTTCATGTGAGCATTACCACAGTTCTCAGATTAAAAAAAGGCAAAATGAGCAACAACAAATAGAAAACCTAACAGACCAAGAAATTCACTGCAATAACCACCAGAATGACAGTGCAACCCCTGCATCTTATAGCAAAAGACTTTTAGCAGGGAGATATTTCCCTTAGATAGCTAAAAACCATGTCTGAGTTGAACAAGAGTAGCTCACAGCAAATAATTTTAAATCCCCCATTCCCCAGTCTATAGCCAATTCACCTTGTTGCTGAAAAATAAAATAAACTCAAACCAGCAATTGGTAAGGTAGTCCTGATTAAACATGCAGTCTGCCACCTGGAAGAGGAAGATGGCAGGTCACTGTGCCCATGGCTAAAGGCAAAAGAAACTTCTTCAGTGAAATTTCTGTGTTTCCATGTAGAATTTCTGTTAAAAAGATGATGAAAGATTATGTGAAAAACTGTGCACAAGGGGCTCAGTCTGGTCCAGCTGAATTGACTTTGAAGTACTGGTCTCTGAACCACTTGCTACAATTAGCACATCCATTTCCTCATTAATATTGTACCCAGCTGGTTCAGGTCCTGTGTGGATGGTTCATCTGGCACCCTGATGAGATCAGTGGAGGAGAATAAGTACAACAGAACCCACTGATACCAAAATAAGCTGTTTGTACAACATAAACTAATTTACAACAAAAAATGTGATATTTCAGTTTCTCCTTCTGTGACCATTAATAGTGGTCACTGGAGAATTTCTTAATGTTCAGAAAAAAAGGCAGTAGGTATAGCTCAGTACTAGTGAGGATAGAAAAATGGGCAAGAGGAAAACTCATTCAAGCTTAAACCTAGACTTTTTCTTATTTTCTTTTTTTTTTTTTTTCAGCTGGGGTGTTCTCAATTTTATTTCTGTTAAGCTGCAATATATTGAGCCAGGAAAGTATAGAGAAACAAAACTTTGGAAAATATAGACTCAGTACATATAGACACTGTTTTCCATCCAAGGACCTTTAGGTTCTTTAGAAAAATTGATTAGAACTCAATGCATCAGAGAGTGTTATCCTAATCATCTGACAAAAAGAAAAAAAAAAAAAAAAGAGGAAAGAGAATGATATAATTTACTGCTGTCTGAAGTCTGTGTCAAAGCCTGGGCCAAAATACAGAAATCTTGACCTCTGTTTGTGAGGGATGTTACACTCCACTCCAATGACTCTGGAGATTATAAACAGTTTCTTTTAATGTTCTAAGCCATACACACATATCTGTAAAAAACATGTTAAATCAGTTATTGGCTTCTTCAGGAAGCCAATGTTTTTGCTGCACTAAGAAGAGTTGTTCATTAAAAGGCTTAAAATAGGTTTGTTTTATCAACTTATTTGTTTCTGAAACAGAAGCAAAGAAGAGAGAATCTCTTTCATTAAGTTGACAGCCACTGCAACCCTCCTGTCCTCAAAAAAGACAAGTTTTCAATTTCCGTAAATTAGTGGTGTCGCCCAAGTGTGCTCACTCATTTTTTACTTGAACTTATTAAGTAGCAACCCATACTGATGAGTTTATAATACATACACTTTCTGTGGATGATGAAGTCTCTTCTTGACAAGCATCCCTACACAGAGGTTCTCTGGCAGCAGCTGGAGCCCAGGGAATGCGGCACCAGGCTGAAATCCTGAGAAAGCAAGGACTTCCAAAGCTGTTTAAAACAGAAAATTGTTATGCAAGTGAAATCTTACATGTTGAAAAAGTCCAAATCTTAAGAAGTCTGTGTTCAGCCAACTTGACAGGCTCTGAAGGCATTTGTCCTGTCAGCCCAAGGGAGCCCTGCTCTCCTGAAATTTATCTAGAATACCACAGCGGATGAATCACTCTTCTCGTAAAAGCATCCCTGTGTGTACTATTAAGAAAGAAAACGGGACTTGGAGTGAACTTAGCGGATCTTTAGCTGGAGTTGAGTAATGTGGCCAAGCCCCAAACTTCAGCAACACATGCTACTCTGCCCTCCCACTACTCATAAACAATATCTTTCCTTGCTGCTTTCCAGACAGTTAACTTCCCTTTCTAATCCCAGGAAGTCACTGCCCACCCTTAAATGCTGAATGATATATTTTAATCAAGCAGAGAACTGAACAGTAGCATAATTTTACTTAAAGCACACACCAAGCCACACTTTAGATCTATATGGGGAAGAAACTAACCGCAGTTTGGCAGCTCCCCCTTGTAGAGTTCAGTCTGGGTGGTCATTTGAGCCAGGGACAACACAGTCAATTCAGACAGTTGGCCACTAAGTCAGCCCGGCACATTTGGGGAATTCAGTTCTGCCAATATCCAAGACATCGGAAAAAAAAAAAAAAAGATGCACACCTTTAACACCCTGCAGCTCTGAGTAGCTTAGACCTGCAGGAAGAAAATTACGGGTTTTTACTCTTCAGTAGCTCATCTTCAAAAGCATCAGGAAAAATGCAGTTCAGGCTGAACAGACCTTTTTTTTTCTGCCAAGATGTCTATGTGTGTGTGATGAGAATGTCAAAGCAAAATATTTTGACTTTTAAAAATGCTTCCCAAATTTTTTTGACCCAATATAATTTGTTGGTCAATGTATATTCACAAGAAGTTTAAGAACTCCATTATTCTGTGACTTTGCCATTCTTCATTAACCCCTCTACTTGCTCTGTTCCTGTTTTTTCAGATTTCTTACATATTCTCTAGGGTCTGTGTGTCATAGGTTCTTGTGCCATGGTATATTAATTGATGACTGATCAGGAGGAGGTGGGACACACCACTCCTACGCCCCTCAATGGCCGTTTCAGAAGATGGAGAAGAGGGCAATTATTCTTTGATCCCTTTAAGGCACAGTGAGACACTCAGGATATTTGGTGATGAGGGCACTGGTCATCACAGGCTTGCTGAAGATCTATAATACAAAGAAAGGTGGGCTCCCACACTTGCAGAAGGCAAGAAGTAGAAAAGGGTCAGGAAGAAACAATTCTGCATTAAAGGGGAACATCAAAAGCTGGAAAGTGCTGTAGTTGATGGCATGAGCTATGGCTTTCCATTAATATTATATCTAGTTTTAATGCTGTGCTCCCAAGTAGATTGAGAATTGCAAACAAACCTTTTACCCTGAGTCAGGAGAGCATGAAGCCATCTGAAAGTAACTTGTTTCCTACATTTCATCTTATTTCCTTCCTCTTTCTCTTCCTCTTGTGCAAGTGACTGGTATGTTATATTTTACTGCATCAGTGTCCTCCAAATGTTGTCCATCCACAAAGTAGAGGGAAAAGAAACATCTAAAAGATTCAGATGGGTGTTACAGCCACTGTCTAACAAAGACACAAAGAGATGAGACAAAGTCCGAATCATACTTTGTCCTTTTATGCATGTCATCTCAAGGTCAATATGTCTCACTACTTGCTAGCTGCAGCCACTGAAATTAACATTAGTAGGTTTTGTGTCCCTTTAAATATCACAGAGGGAGGCCCAAACCCCTTTAACCATAAAGACAACATATGCCTCAAAAATGTAAAGCCAGAGAAAAAAGCTCAGACAAAACCAGTTGCCCAAAGTACATGAGCCATTGGGCTACATATTAAATATAAAGAACATTAATGTGACAGAAAAGCCTCTAATAGTGATTTTAAAAGCCCTGCAAATACACTATTTTTGATATCTACATTCTCTATATCTTGTATACTTACAGATCTGTAACAAATATTTATCTGTAACATATCTAGAAATGCCACAGTTTTAGCAAGGGTTACTTGGAAAGTTAACAAAAAGGGGTCACACTTCCAATCACATTAATACACAAACGTGCCCAGCAGTAGCTTATGTTAATTTTGACAGTAATTTTTAATATTTGTAATGCAATACATTACTCAATAGGATTTCTAAGCCTTTTTGGAGCTTATTAGGCTGCCTTTGTAAACCAAATGTCAGATTTATCAAAGTCAGACATTAATTATTAGTGATGGGTGAACCTCAAAAGGTTCAGAGGCTTGGTCTAGTTTGACTAGACAGGCATAAGACCAGCTGCTTTTGCAGATCATTTTGATGGCAGATTTGGATTCCTGAATCTGCAAATGTTACACACTTATTGAAATGTAAGCATCCAGAGGGAGCCTGTTGCATTCAAGGTGACAACTGGACGACATTTGGCTCAGGAAACATGGGGCTGCCTCACCCATCAGTGTCAGACTGTACCATCCCAAACTTCCTGCATCATTGAATGTGGCAGTGGATGTAACAGAGCAGTGCACTGTAAGAAATCATCTACAGGGAGTTGGGAATATAATTGTAAAAATGAAAGAAAAGAGGAGAGGAGAGGACAAGAGATTATGCTATGGTGGGGTAGACAAAGGAGTCATACAAATATTCCAGGACAGACCTGTATAGTATAAACTAAATGATACATTGGGAGCCATAAACCCATGAACTTGAAGCCAAATCGATACATTTGCAAGTACTGTGCTTGAGCTAGGGAGCCCAGCCTCTTAACAGAGTTTATTGTCTCAAAGTGACTTATTGCTTGGACAGAGCATTCCAACATGGCTATATGGCTTTTGGGTTGAAGCAGAATAAAAAATATAAAGAGTACTGGGTGTGCTGGAATACGTCAGTGAAGACATGCCTGAGGGGGACATGTGTAAGTGGCTGAGGTTTTGGCCTGGAAGTATGATTTCTTACAAGAATGTGGGAAAGTTGAATTTTGTTCTGTACTTCTATGGATAAGAAAGGGAGTTTTACTACACGACAGAGACTTACTGGGAAAACCTGTGAACACATCAAATAAACAATGATAAGACTTCATCAGCTAATGCTCTTCCATGTTCTTCAATAATAGTCTTTATTCAGAACAGAGTAACAGTGTTCATTCTTTTTCCTTCTTTATTTTTTTCTTTAACCTGAAGTTATTTTTCTATTTCAATATCTCCAGTACTGCTTGTGGGAGCCATAGGTGATGATGGTAAACATGCAAGCTCAGATTTCTTCATTACTTCTTATTGCATGGTCCACCCCTTTCCTCTCTCACTTGAATTTTTAAGCACTGTATGCAGAGCTTGTAGAAGAGAAAGTTCCACACACATTGATGCCTTCACTGCTTTTGAGGTACTGTTTTGTAGGAGGGGTAATATCAAACCCACAGCTAAACCCACAGAATCTCCATCCCTCTGTTATGCATTTTCAGTGCTGCCATTGCACCCAGAGGGGAATGTGGGCACTTGTTACTGCATGTTGGATGTGGTTTGTGAAAGAACCAAGTCCACTTCTATTCTGGAAAGAAAAAGAAACAGGCACATTCCTCCAGGGGATGGCTTCAGGTTATGAGTCCTACTTGAAGGGAGGTGCTCATGGCCCATTCTCAGTGCAGCAACTTTTGAGAAAATATCCTCATCCATTGTATAGGGAACTTTAAGTCAAGGACACTTCAGTTTTTTTTGTAGTGAAAACCAACCACCAGAAAACTGGCAACCATGACATTGAGTATAAAACTCCACAATAGATGTAGGCCTAAGTAATCATTTGGGGCTTAGCTGATCAATTGGTTGCAAAGCAGAAAGTTCAACCTACTTCTCCCAAATCACAGACTAAGACTACAGCTGCTGCACCAACTACAGGAGCAGGCAAAGTTCAGCAGCAGATCTTCCCACATCTGCTTATTGTAGAGTGCCCACATCTTCCCCGTAAGTGTGTGAAGATAGTTGTGAAGAAAAGAGGGGTTTAGATGAACTCTTAAGTTCACATCAGCCCAGCTACACCTGTGTCCTCAAGTAAGCACAAGGACAGATGTTTTGAGCAACTGCGACAAAAGCCGAGTCAGATGCTAGTGTCATTATAGTAGTAACAGCAGCAGAAAGTGCAAGGGTGTATGACATTATAACTATAATGAAAGCAGCAGTCAGTGGTGGAGCAGATGTGATTGTAATCATTTCAGAAACAGAGACAGCCAGTGTGGAAGCAGATGGGGCTCTAATTGAATCAAAGGCAGATAGTTGCAAGATGGAAGATGCTGCCACAAAGCTGGTGAGGCAGATGCTACTGTGACTGGAGCAGATCTGCATCAGGACCTGCAACAGCAGCAGATGCTGCAGCTATCTCAGAGCAGCTGGGCATGCATTCAGGAGTTGGCTGGTTGGTGTTTAAGATGCAGCTGGTGGAGCTCTTTGCAATAGAGACCTCTTTTCTGGAACTCCTTTATATGACAAGATTTTGGAAGGCAAACCTGTCTGACATTAGCACGTCCTTTTAAAGGTCCTATGTCATCTCTGAGTCACATCAATGTTGCTATCAGTTTATGCTATGCCAATTGAAACACTTCCTATCACAGCTTATGTCGTCTATTAGCAACTTTGGTGTTTGCAAGGACTGTGTGGTTGCAGAGTCATATGAATTGTCACAAATGTGATTGAATGCCCCAAAGTGATGGTAGTTGTTGTGGTCAGAGTCTTGACCGCTGGTGTTTATAGGGTTACAGTACATGGGAACCACACTCTCATTCAGATGGGGTAGGTAACTTTATTACAGTCCTGAGGCACTCAGCAAGTTCCTTGCATCAGCTTTCACTGGCCCCTTTGCTTAGTGAGGGGGTTCAAGGAGAAGAGCTACGTGCAGAGGATAAGGATCGAGTCAAGGATTACTCCTGAGAACTTGACCTATACTTGACCCATGGGATCAGATGGACTGCATCCAAAGTAGTAAGAAAACTGGCTGATTTCCTTGCAAGTCTTCCTCTTTCTATCTTCTTTGAAAGGCCATGGAGGTCAGGAGCAATGGAATTAAGGGATAAATACTGCATCTGTTTTCCCTAAAGGCCAGAGCACTTGCTCTATGAGGTGAGGTGAGTCTGTCTGTCATCTGTCACAGACTAAGAATAGGGTCTTCACAGTGATGCCTGGTGGGAGAAATAAGAGACAATGGGTGTTCAGACTGGTTATAATAAAAATCTTTGCACTGATGACACTAAAGCAGTGGAGCAGGGCTGCCAAGAGAGGATGTGTAGTTCACTGTGCATCAAGGTTTTCAAGATCCAGCTGAATACATCCCTGAGCAACCTGGTTTGATATCATAACTGTACCTGGTCAAAGCAGGAGGTTGGATTAGAGACTTCCCGATGTCCTTTACAATCTGAATTACCCTTTCTTTATGTGGTTTTAAGTCCCGGGTATGTTTTGCCATTCTTAGTGCAAACAAAGTTGGGAGATGTGGTTTCAAGGTAGTCAATTACGTTTGCAGCTTTAAGGAGCAACTTCACTGGGTGGAAATTTCACAGTTGGGGGTGAGGTGGGGTGGGGGGGTAGAAAAAGGGTTTTGAAGTGAGAAAAATACCACACAAAGAGGCGATGAGTACACTTGAAAGTGAGGTGTGAGGGACACAGAGGTCCTAGGGAAGGTGAAGTCAAACCAGACCTTGATGGTGTCTCACTGCAGGAAATGAGGCAGAGCAGTGTCATGGCACTAAGATAAGACCATGATTGCATTTCTCAGTGATGGCCAACCACTACCACATTTCACAGCAGCTTTGTAAAGGCCATTCAATGAGAGGCACAGGAAAAAGACAATAAAATAGTTTCTGTGAAAAATCCTACCTCTACCTCTTACACTGTTCTGTAACAGAGTTATTCTATATCCCAGCCATCTCTTTGAATGTACACTCCTCTCAGCTTCAGCAGAGAGTGACTGTGACACTAACTCAAACTATCCCCATAGATAGGGTTACTCTAAGGATTTTTACCACTGAACACATCTGTCCCCAGCCTGGGTTCTCACTCAGCCTTCTGACAGCCCTCTGTTGTATCCAGACAGAGACCATTTCATCAGATCAGCAGCAGAAATTAAGCAAGTCTTTCCAAAACACAGCGGCACATTCTGATAGTTTGGTATATATTAAGCAAAAAAAAAAGTCAGTATTGAAAGCATAAAATTTTATCGTAAGGTAGTTTGTGTTGTTCAGCACGCTTGCTCAAGCCATACATTCATATGAGCATCTGGACTTGCTCCCCAGAAGTGGATTTTTTTTCTGTAGAAGGCAAAACACTGAAAGACAAAGATTTGTGAAATTGGAATGTAAACAGAAAAATAATGCTCCCCATGAGCCTTGATAGCTTAGTGAAGGAAGAGTGAATAGTATAATCATGGCAAGTTACAAAGACATGCTTGCATGTTTAGGTCTTGCTCATTTGGGAAGCAGAGTCTCAAGTCTCTTTGAAAAAAGATGTTTTCATTCACTACCCATTACAACTATTTGAACGTTTCTTAAAGTTATTTGTAAGTCATTATAGACAAATATTTCTGAACCGTGTGTGCAGATGATGACTGGATCTTAGCCCTTGAGAAATAACTTGTCCTCTTAGTTACACCATAATAATTGATATGACGAGCTTCAAATTTCTTCCGTTCCCTCTTTTTTTTTTTTTTCCTTCATTTCTAACTGTAATTTCTATTCAAATTAAATCTTAAATATTCTGCCCTGACCTTTGCTGGAAGGAATTTAATTACCTTCAGAGTTTACATAAATTATATGGCCTGTTTGTCTAAGATTAATCCTACACAGAGATCAATAGAGCAATGGAACATCAGGATAAAATGGTTTCTTACAAATGCCACCAAAGGTCACAAAAATCTTTCTGGAAAGAGGGAGTGAGAGACATGGTGTGACACATTCCTGTCATCAGTCCAGTGCATGTCACTGCTGCTGCCTTTGCAGCCACTCAGGGATGATTTATCATCTGTTAGGGGACATTTGGTTCAAGCACAGTATAAGAACCAGTTGAGTAAAATGAACTGAATGCAGTGACGACTACAATTCATCATTCTCAAAAAGTGGCTCAAAAAGTGTAAGAAGGTTGATACATTGACCATAGCACAGATAAACTGCTTTTCATACCAGTCTTTGAGAACAATCTCGTGCTGCCACAAAGGCCGTGACAGTTTCCACACAGGAAAGACAGCTCTTGCTCTTTCTTTATGAAGAGGAGAGGACATGCAGAGCATGTCTAACCAAGAGACTCATTAAAAATTACATGCTTGTAGCTTAGTAGAGCTGCTTTCTGTGTGCCCTAGGTACATGTTTTCCATCAAATTTGACTTCATTCTCATATTAGCTTGAAAGAATTAATGCAGTGAAAGTGCTACACAGTCTACCCTTTTAGTCTCATCTAGGCTAAAAGGAGTGCCAAGAAATGTTTTTCCTGGGTTAAAAAGAAACTAGATTGAGAGAATGGAGAAGAGCGAAACAGCCAGTATCCTACCTGTTAGAGCAGCAATGTGAAAAACCTCTGAAGACTTTACTACACCTGATTCAAACCATAGACTCCAGTCTCAGTTTTCCACAGAAAAACCCTCTGATTTTAACAATGAACAGCCATATTCATGCCCTCACCAGAGCTAAGCACCAGGTGCTTAGCATAAAAACTTTTATGCTAATATTGCTGATGTGAGGGCAGATTTTCACAAGTGTTCACCGTCTAGCAGCTCCCACTGTGACAGATTTTGAAAGAGACCAGTAGTCAGTGTACACGGTTCTTATGACTACTAGACAATTATCTCTGTGCCAAAACAGGAACGGAGCTATTATGAAAAACAGGTCCTCACTCTGGTGATTAACATATTTTTTTTTAAATCTACCCCAGGTGGTCAGAATGATTTTAATTTGACTTTGAGAGTCCCATGTTGTGTTTCCTTCCTCTGAAAGAGAGAAAAGGCAGACAAAGTGGTACCCTAGTATGTAGAATTGTGATGGAGGTTTCAGGTAAGAACCATATTTAGGGTCACGGTATGAATGTCTTTCACATCTCTTCTTGAGAAAACTTCTGTTGGGAAGTGGAACTTACTGGTTTTATTTCCAGGGTATGAATTGTTACGGCTGTAATAAATGTAGGTTATAAATTAAATAGGAATGTTCATTTTATTGCATTTCTGTGCGGTACAGCACAACAGCACTTGACCAAGGACTTCTGTTACACAAAGCAGTACAGCATGCAATTTTGTACATAGGAAGATGACTTGAAGCTATACAGTCTGGAGGTTTGTTCAGAGTATGGTTGGATTCAGGCCCTTGGTTTGATCCACTGTGGAGGGGAAGCTCAGAAGCTGAATTTGAAGTGGGATAAAACTTGGATGTTTAAATGGCTCCAAAAGCCCAGCAGTGTTTTGATGTGGAATTATGCTCTGAACAGCATTAGCAATATTAACAGTCTTTTAATTACTGCACAAGCCTCTTTCGGCAAGCCTGGAGTCAGAACACCATGCTGAGGGAGCATTCAAACAGAAACGATACACTCAGGGTAATAAAACGCCCATTGTTTCTATGCCCTGCAATAAAGTCTGGAAACCACAGATGACATCAGAACTATATTTTGCAGGGCACTGCACATACAAGCAGGGTGAGACAGGCCTTCTTCAACTCACAGACCAAGGGAGAGAGAAGAGTGAGGATGAGGAAAAGGGACTTCTCTCCATTGCCCACTTTGGTGGGAGCTGCAGTAGCAGAGCCCAACTCTGCTTTCTCACTGACAGCCCCTCAGAGTGAGCAGTACTGCCCACAAGTACCCAATGCAGCTCAGATGGACTTCAGGTTCCTGTTATAACATGAATCCTTCGTGGGCAGCTCTGTTCTATGACTTGGAGCCTCAGTGTGTCAGGAGAGGTCTGCTCATTCACCACTCACACGAATAGATATGCAAACCTGGTTCATGGTTTTGCCTTGCACCAACTAGCATGGGGCTGCACCTGGAACCTTGCACAGGGAGAACTGGAAACTGTCTACCAAGTATCTCTCAGGCAACAGGGGATGCTTATTGCTGCTGTAAAAATGAAGTTCAAATAGTTAACTAATGAGAGTATCCTTGAGTTTTTCATCCATTTCCCATGTGGTGTTATGTTGATGGGTTAAGCTGAATGTGAAAATATCCATATACCTTCTGTGCTGCTGCCAAACTCTTACTGGAATCACCAAGCCCTGAAGCAGGTTGCTATCACTTGGGATTTGCAACAGACCTGTGTGGATGTCTACTTATTTTTTGTTATCTATTGAGAAGTAGCAATTCCTATCAGCCCGTTTTGGCACAGACTGAGGCACAGGGTCCTGGCAGCCTGGAGATGAAGTGTCCTTTGGCTACTGATCTTGTGTTAGAGCAGTCCACTTGCTGCCCAGGGCACATCAGCCATATCTGTATCTTCAGTCTCATCTCTGGAGACCACATGGCCACTTGAAGTGTTCCAAGATCTTGAGAATCTTTGTCTGGTTTTGTACTGTTAGGGGATGGAGGTATGGGATGAGACATCTCATATTTACTGTAAAAGCAGAGCATACTGGTTCTGCAGTTAGGCACTGTCAGATTTAAACTTCTATTTAATCTGTTCCTGTTCCAATAACCCAGCTCTGACTTTCTGCAGGTGTTGTTTTTTGTTGTGTTTTTTTTTTTTCTACCTAAAACAAGCTGACAGCAATAGGGAGCAAAATGTCTTATCAATAGATTGTGGTGGTAGTGACAAAGGAGTTTAATTCAGGAGGATATTTGTATTTTTTTATTCCCTTGCAGACTATGCTATACGCTTGCTAATGTGAAAGATCCAGAAATGGTCCCTGAAACCAAATACTGTTGCCAGTACAACTGATGAGAGAGTTAAAAGGGAGTTATTGGTTCCTTTCTTTTATGGGTCAGGACACCACCACCAGAGATCATAAACTACTTTATAGGTTGTGAGCTTCATGCTCAAAAAAAAAAATTAAAATAATGATGCAAACTGAGTTACAGCAGTTTTTATCTGTATATGTTGCGACAGGGCAAATCTGTGCACAAAAGACCCAGCTCATCTTGGTCTTTTTAGGCATTTCTAAATATTCTTGATTAATATATAATAATTAAAATCCAAAATCCTTGAAAAAGTGTTACAGACATTGTCATTCTTGGAATAGTTAATATTAAAACCAGTAGTTATTGAATATAAAGCATACTTTGTCACATCTTAGCCACCTTAGCTATGAATACAAATTCTCATCATTCCTTCACCAATAATTTCAAATATTAGCCTAAGGCAAAAACCTTTTCAGCATTCTCCTTCTATTAGCCATTCCAGATATGTGGGTTTTAGTAACTAGGTCCTTTTATGTGCCTTTCCTTGAAGTGAAATTCTTAGCTGTGAAGGGGCTGTGGCACTTCACTTCTTCTTTCCAATGTCCTTCATGCAATCCCAACTGGTAACCAAGCACAGCAAATGTTCATGCACAGAGATGAAACATATCAGCTCTGATGCGACCGCTGAGAACAGAGTGACCTCTGGCAGAGGAGCCCTGCTTCCAAGGTCCAGCAGCCAGTGAGGATTAATTTTATGGTCTGGATAGAGTCCTGAATTCCAAGCATAGGAATTGGATGTTTGTAATAAGCTATTTACGGTTGCAGTTCTATTATTTTTATTGGTCCTCAAGGACTCACAAACAATGCTGCACATTTTGGTCACCATCTCCTAACTCATTGTGTATTCAGTGTCTCCATAAATAGATGTTGCTTTTTGGACAGCATCCTCCATATCTCTCTTTCAAATCAAGGAGCCATTTGGCTAGTGATTGCAGAGGCTGAGAGCAAAGAGACACAATTTTTTCAGCTCCTACATGGAGTGGTTAAAACTGTGTCACCAGAGGAAAACTTAGGAATTACAAGGACAACCGCAGCATTTTTAGTGGCACATACAAAATTGCAGAACATCCAGAAGAGAAAAGTCCTATCAGAACTTAGAGGAAAAAACATCCTGGTGAAATCTTTCCATGCTGTTGCAATCAAAGCCTTTTTTCACTGCTGTCTGATACCTGAATAGGACAGATAATGCAGTTTTCATCCAATATACAAGGCACAGGCAAATCTCTATGGACAACTCATTCTAGATACATAAGTTGTGTTGGTGTATGAGGTATGAATAATTTTTCCTGCATGCCCAACCTAAAGGAGTCATGGCTGCTGTTGACATTATAAACCTTAACTCTGCCAGGCACCTTTTTCCTATCATTTAGTTTTTCTTTCTCTATGACTCTGTAGAATATTGCAAATGCTCAGTACAGACTGTACAGATTTATCGAGTGTGAACCTTGAAGTTTCATATACCAGGAATGACTTGGGCCCATTGCATTTCAAGCAGCAAATTTGGTCCATATTCTGCTCTTTGAAACATTTTTCATGAGCCATCCTCACAAAATGACGGACAGATATGCCTTATTGTAATAATGTTAACTAATGGTTAAAGTAAAAATGGAGGACTACAGCAAGCACCTGCAGAGTAATCACAGATTAAATTATAAAGTGAATTTAAGAGATTATTATCTTCACACATTCCAATTAAATGACTGGGGCACTAAGCAAGAACTGGGCAGAGAGAGGGGTTATTTTATACTGCAGTCCAAACTTGTGTCATCATTACACTGGTGGTATCAATATAATATCTTCTACAAAAAACTACAGGAGTGAAAGAAAAGAAACCTGATGGGAAGAGGCAAGACCCTCAGTCAGTAGTGTTTGAGGGGAGCAGACATATAATCCCATAGTAAATTATTAACCAAGGTCAATATTTATGGCACAGAGAACCATTTTAAGTGTACATTATTTATGTAGAGACTTATAATGAGCACTTCATGCTTGAATAGGGAGTGTATATATTGAGATAATTTTAATAAGAAAGCTGCCTGTCATAGGAAACAGGATATATCTCCTCGGAAATAGTCTATATGTCTGTCTGTCTGTCTCTCACTCTTTCTTCGATCGGATCAGTCAGTTTTCCACCATTACAATTCATGATCAGAAATACCCTTCAGCTGAAAGCTGGCAAGAAAGGAATGAGATGTTTTAGACTATGGTTTTGAAGCTTCTATTTATGCAAACTGAATCCAGACTGTGGATTTTTCTTGGAAAATGGAAATGTAACCTAAATTATGTGAGGAACTCCAGCTATCCATTCCACATATCCAAATAGACAGAGGCCACTGCTGGGAGCATTTTCATTCCTCGACTTGATGTATTTTCTGAATACACTTACGTTTGCCTCGTGAATCCTTCCTCCTCCCAAAGTATGTATCAAGGATAAAGATGTGATAAAGACTCTTGAAATGACAGCATTGCTGTGACAACTGCTGAAGAAACAAGTGTCTGGGTTATATGACTGTAACATATGAGTCTTTTGCATTTGGGATTTGGCTTCTATTCCACACGTTCATACAGCATCAGTCATTCACTGAGAGCCTGCTCTTTATGCTGTTGCTCTCTCACACCGAAGAGTATCACAGTATGCTGAGTCAGGTTTTAAAGGAATTCAGGCACATAAAGATGCTGAATGGCATCTAATAGGATTTTCAAATATGCCTAAGCACACAACTTCTGAAAGGCACCTCTGAAAACACCATAAAGCAGCTATGTGCACCTTAAAGTGATTGAAAATCTTATCATTGAAAGCAAGTAAATTTCTTTCACTCTCATCTGTGTTTTTCAACAGGGCTTGTAGAGCTCTAAGTGTTCTGGACCCTTCTTGTTCTATTCCTTTGAGAATCCCAGCATAAGAACTTATCCAGTTCCAACAACATCAAAGAGAGGAAGCTCAGCAAAGTGATTTAGAAGTTGGTACTAACAAGCACTCTAAATTAATCCAAAACATGTCTCATACTGGGTAAGGTCTGCTATTGATCAAAGGGTCAGGGCAAGCCAAGTCAGGGAAATATGATTGGGAAAATAATAAAACAGGACCAGTTAATGTTTTAAGGTTTTTCTTAGCTTGAATGGCTACACTGAAGTACACTGCTGGCTGAGAGGTGATCATCTGTGGGTTACTCCTCTAGACAAAGAGGAGACTGTGTACATTAGAGAAACAGTAAAATTAATTTCCCTCCTCACAACCCTCTGTTCAATCTACAGTTCAGTTTGTGTTCTTTGTAACATTAAGACTATACCAAACTAATTTCTTTCTGACAAATGATACATTGCTTAAATTACACAGTAGATGGGTACTTTTTAAGAACCTGTCAAAGGATTTGGTCCCTCTGTGTAAAAGCTGTGCAAGATACTGATAGCTCACAGATCTGATGGAGACAGATAGGATTATAGCCTGAAAAAGGTAGAGAAGTTGAAGGAGCTGCTTCCTGGATAGGGCTCTTCTCAAAAAGAGCCATCTACAGGGACATTCGTCTTACCCAGAGTAAGCTTTTACCCTAGGCTGACTGCAGGCATCCTCTGTCCCAAAGGCAGGTAGACTATTGTTATTGCTTGATGGGTAGTGTTGTGTTGTTTCTTCTTTTTCTGTTGGAACTAAAAATCTGGTTGAGAAACATCTTACTGGCATGATTTCTGAAGGCCACCCACACATCCCTGTGACTTAAATCTCTGGTACTTAACATAGGGGTAACATATCTCCAGAGGGAAGAGGAGGAAGGGATTATGTCGCGTAGTTGCAAATATATGCAGGGAAGGAAACATGTGAAGCACCTATGTTTTACAGAAGGAGCTCAGGAGAGGGGGAGAAAAAATCTTCGTTGCATGGAAGGAAGAATTTTTGTGCTCTGGGGACAGATGAGGAAGGGCATGTGAGGTCATGACTGAAAAAGGTGAGGTGAATTAAGGCAGAATGTCACCTGATATGAACCAACAAAGGAAGGGAAGGGGGGCTGTGATGGCATGGTTGTTGCCTCACAAAGCAACCTAACTACAGGCTATCCTGGAGCTACCACCCCTTGCAAATGGGATTTGGGCTGAACAACATTATTGTGCATCAAAAACAGCACAGGGAGACACTGTGAGTTAGGACAAAACAGCAGCCCCCGACCCACTTCAGAACCTTATCCCCGTAAAGGGATTTTAGCAGAATATATCAGTTTGCACTCTTGCCTTTTTTTTTTTTTTTGTAATGTAAAGTAGTTAATGAATTAAAAAATAGCAACCTTAAAGCTGATGCCAGCTATTCCATTGCAGCTGTAAGAAAAACTACACTGGTCCAGCTGGGCTGCTGCAGAATAACTCAAGACAGCTGGAGACATGGCTAGAGAAATATTGTCCTCCACAGCTGGGACTCCTAATGAAAAAATATTGCATGACAATCTCAGAGAATTGCTCCTATGGAGGAGAGATCCTGGAAACAAGGGAAAGATAGTCTTTGGAAGGTGCAAAATTCTCACAGACAGAGAAAGTAGCTGTGTGTGGAGGAAAGCTAGCACAGCCTGGCTTCCTATGGATTTGTGCCTGTGGTGAGATTCCTGGTTGTCTGATCCGAAACAGATGACAAGCAAAGATTTTATCAAAACTGGGGAATTAAAAATATCTCTCTCCCAGAAGGATTGTTTTCCAAGTCTTTCCCCCAGTGAAGGGTTTAATAGTCTCCATCTCCACCTCTTACCTGCCTGCCCAAGACTTACAGGAATTTGCTACTGCTTTGTGTGACTGAAATGAAAAGACCCAGTGTGTTAAAAATGCATAAGATGGAGGAAGAATACATACACAGTTAGAGCATGATCCACTTTTTTAGGAAGAGGCTGAAAATATAGCTGATGGGGAGTGTGCCAACTATGCAACATATATAACCTCTTTAGCCCCTGAAGCATCTTCCCGATCTGGAAGGTTTTTTATGTTATATAAGGAGTGGGAGAAGGTTGACAGAGCTGTGCAATAAGAACACTGAGAGCTTAAACCTGGCAAAAATTAACCCATTATTTTCAGCTACTCTAAAGATCTCTGTATAAGAGCAATCCTGCAAACTGCCTGCCTGACCTATGTAACTGGAGTTTCACTGGCTTGCATCAGCCAGCCTCTGACTCTTCTTAGACTAACCAGGCCAGCATTATTTTATTACATTTTAATGGACCTCCTTATGTCATTCCAGCCATACTTCCTTTTCCCAATTCATGTGCTTTCCCTCAGTCCCTCCTTCCCATCACCTCTCCCTCATCTCACCTGGAGTATGCATACGTGCTCCTCTTCGCCCTGTACCAGACGCCGCTGCAGTGCAGTGCTTAAGATTACAAATCATCTCATTAAAGCCAGACAACCACTCAGCTGGATGCAAATTACTGACCTCCTCAATTTATGAATGTCAGACTTTTCAGGGTGGGAAGGGAAGGGGGAGGGGGGTGGAAAGCGTTCCATTAAATGGTATCCATCAACCCTATCACATTTATAAGCTAATAAAAAGGCTAAAATGAAGTTCATTGGGACTGGCTGTATCTAGTAGTACCAGCTGGTTCTATGAAATATTAATAGAAGCAAGACATGTCTCTGCGTTAGAGTCTGTTAGGTGAAAGGATGGTACTGTTATTGATAAGTTACTGCCCTGTCTGTTCTTCTGAGTAGCATCTTCAATTTCCTTTCTGGCAGTGTTAATCCTCCTATGTATGTGAGGATACAAGGCTGAAACACAGGAGATCCTATTACTGAAGAGTAAAGACCCTGGTTTTATAAAGGATCAAAAGATAGCCTTGACTTACAGGTGATACCTACTGTTTTGACCCTCTTCCATCTTCTGTGAACTTAACCGTCTTCCTGTGATTCAAACACAGAGCTTTGGCTTGAAATAGTAGAGGGACGTGTGTCAGGAAAGGTTTTGCACCTGAACCCTGAGTCCTGGGGGAAAAAACCCTGCAACCTGTATTGAAGAGTTCAGACTGCAAAAACGCTGCTTAGCAGCAGGGCAGAACAGCTTGTCTCCGATGGTCTGGATGGTGAAGGTTGTGGTGGCTGCTCGGTTCAGCAAGTTCTTAGACTTACTTTGAATTAGGAATAAATGTATGCTAAAAAATCTGATGCTTGCTGGGTTGTCTAGTCAACCTTGACTTTCATATATCAAACCAATTAACACAGCAGGTCCAGACAGATAGGAAACCAACAGAAAAGCCAAACAATAAACAGCCCTACACTAATCTCAAAGATCTGCAGATGGTCCTTTCAGGTTGCATGAGCACTATACCATTAGAGGGAAGGAAAGTATACCAAATGACGTCTGTCCTATGGATGAGCAGACCATTTCTATCCATGCTAATATTAATTAAGCACTTCTCACTAACGCTGAGAAACATTCTGCTCCATCCTGGGCCAACCAGCTGGGCTGCTGGGAGTCTCTGCGATTACTGTGAAATACAGCCCGTAAAAGAGAATCTCTTTGAGACACTGCAAGCAAGAGTTTCACAAAGACAGAAAGATAGATTGTAAAAATTTTGTTCTTCTGTGTGTCTCTCCTCCCAAGATAATGGCCAGTCAGAAGCTTTTAGAAACAGAATAAATTCACTGGAACATATCCCTTGGCAGAGCAAGGCAGATGCAATGATAAATTAGCTGGCGGGTGGAAGACTACCTACTGTGCAGAGGACGGGTTGTCAAACAGATTCATTTATGGCTGTGAGAGAAATCAGCTGGATTCTGGGTGGTTAGTGGAAATAATTGTATCACATATAAACAGCATGCTATTTACAAAGGATAGATATGCTGTTGACTAGATAGCAGAAGCACAACTTGTCATTCAGCAAACATGTATGCAATAAATTTGAAGCTTAAAATCAAACCCTTTAAATTTTCCCCAAAGAGTTCTGTTCAGTGCGGAGTGCAAGCATAAGCAATATCAGTCAAAAAGGTAACGGCAGCAATGAAAGGCTGGCAATCGGTTTATAGCGATATATTTTTGTCTCACCCAGAGGGGACAAGGACCAAATGAATCTTCAAAAAACAGTAGCTATTGCACACACAGACATCTATTTGCCAAGTGTCATGCTGCATAACTGCTTACAGCCAAAAAATATCCATTACTACAGTGAACAGATGTAAACAAGGATAACAGGAAAGAAGTGCTGCAGAGAAGTTTTGCAATGATATTCAAAATGATTCAAAATACAGTAATAGAGGCAAGGAATCTCCCCAGGCAACAGTAAACCAACTATATCTTCACAAAGCATTCATGTTAGTCCCACTTTTTACTAGAACTGCTGGAATTTGAAACCACCTTTCAGGAACAGTTTGATGGAGTTGGTACCCCTGCAAAGATGAACACTAGTTTATCAGGAAATAAACACCCCATGATCTGGATGAAGGGTTGATAGCCATTAACATGACAATCTGCACTGTCTTCCTGCATGGATTTTGGCATGGCTTGGTGTGCTGGCCTCAGCATAACCATCTGACTGCAACATTTCTTCTGTCAGAAGTCACCAGCACTTGTTAAAGGTGATGAGGGAATACTTCAGAGAAATATTTCTCTTCCACTGATCAGCGTATTCTCCTGCTTCAAAGAGATGAACTGCAGCAGAAAATAAATGGATAGAGCAGGCAAGTCTACAATACATGCGAGGGCTCATGATCTTCACTTGTGCTCCCTGGCAGAAATCTGCCCAGGGGCACCAGACTTTCCAAGTGTCAGGGGCAGGGCTCTGTGCCAAATGTCCGTGTGAAGGACTGGTGTCCCAATTCAAGAAAAAGCAGCAAATGGATACGGAAATATAATGCTGGTGGATCATAAATATTCTGATGTTTGATGCTGATGGAACACCTGACTTAGTGGTTTTGGAGAAGAGATAGTATCTATTTGTCTAGGCTAAGCACAGGATTCCTACAACCCATTTGGGTCCTCAAAAGTTCTTAACTAAGAAAAAAATATTGTTAAGTACTTTGAGACATAGACATGTCAAACAAAACTTCTGTAAAGAGCTGTCAGCTTGAGTCAGCTTCTGGAAAACATGAATTTCTCTCCTCTTCAGACTTATCAAGCTTATTTCTAGAATAGAAACTTAATGTTAAAAAGTAGTACCAGTAGAGCCTGTAGTTTAGCAAATGTTCATTCTCTGTCTTTTGCTGAGGACATCCAAAGGTAGCCAGATTCTACCTAAGTTACTATCTGGCCCTATCATCATAGAATGTGTGCTATATCCAGTGAGTATGTCAAGGAAAATCTATTAAACTAACAGTGACCAACACCCAAGTCTCCCCCTCCCAAGAAGCCTATATAGTCAGTCTTGTTTCTCTATGCTTTTTTATCCCATAAATTCTTGAATCCTCTGCTATGGCTGCACAGCTTCAGGAGCTCTAGAGAGTAACCAAATCAAGCTTGGCAATTAGTTATAATTAACAGCATATCCCGTCAGAGGAGGGACTTGAACCTGGACCACTTAGATCCTGGGTAAGTCCTTCAGCCACTGACTACTGTACAAAGTGTGTTGGGGAAAGAAGGTTGTGAAGTGACAATAAAAACTCAGTCACCATTTCAGAGGAAACAGGTGAGACTTGCTGGGTTCTCCAAAAAAAATAAAAAAAAAAATAGAAAAATTGTAAGCATATACTCTTGGGGGCAGTGTCCCAGCTCTGGATCTGGAGTGAAGATTCTGGAGACAGGTACCTTGCCCCTGCCCCCCCAAACCGTGCATTTCTCTCCTGGTTATCTCTCAGCTACATACTGCAGCTCCCTTAGCATGCAACCTACTTTGAGTCCCACTCTAAGCACATAATCTCCCTGTAAGCTGTGCAGTGAGCTGCAGTATTTGCGTAATGGTACTACACTGGGCAGACAAGATGGTTGCTGAAACTAGTCCTTGCCAGGCTACTAAAAGTAGTCTCTGATGAGAAACCAAACTGAGCTATGCCCTGCACAGATCGAGAACTTGAACACTGGGACTATATGTGCATATGCATGTATATTTTTCTATGAGAAAAAAGAAGGCAGAAAATCAGTATTTCCATTTCAGGGGTGAAAGGCTCACAGGTTACTTTATCTCCTGTTTATAATATTTCTTGTTTAACTCTTCTTCAACAAATGCTGCTAGGTATGAGGATGCATTGCCCTCAGATGCTGTCCTAATAAAATGTGTTTCCTGATTGAATAATGTAGCAGAAGGAGAAAACTTTCGTAAAATCTCATAGTGTTCACTTTGGGTGAAATTTTTTGGTGTTTTATCAGTCATTTACTATTCAGTACCGATGCAATTTTCCTATGGAAGCCAGTGAACTAGAAAAGAACATGGTCTTCATGAGCATCTAGACTATATTTAGCCAAGGACAGTCAAAATAGAAGAGGGAAAAACTACACTTTTTTTTCAAACACCTGGAATGAACATAACCCTGAAAAGGTTGGGATAGATGCACTTACGTGGATACTTATCCACTGGGCTTAGCCAGGCTGTACTGATTGACAGGATTCTGAGCTAGCAGAGGAGAAATTCACTGATCTGCTGGAGATGCTGTATCACACTGAATATCTGTGCATGGAATCAAAGTCTGATTTGGGTTGGATCCCAGCTCCATGTTGCTTCCAAGTGCATTTCATCCAAGAAGAGCTTGTACAAATATTCACCTGGTAGAGTAGTCTAATTTTGTCTCTGCCTTTGCTTAGCTGTACAGAATGTGCTTGGCTGATGCAAAACCTGCTAAAAATGCTGCCCAGGGTAGAGAAAGTAATATTCCTGAAGCAGGCTTTTCCCTTTCTCCCTTTGTTTTCTGTACTGTCTCCACTTTTTTTTTTTAGGCTGTGCTCAGTTCCGCCCCCCCCTTTCTCCTCAATGAGGTAATGTTTCTCTGAATTGTTTTGTACTTTGAAATCATCTGCTGACCCTGATATCATCTGCTGACCCTCTCTCCTTCATATCATCAGCTGTCTCTGGCTCTGTCCATGATGCCAGATGACACACTGGATGACGGCAGAGCACTTACTAACAGTTGCATCAGAAAAGGCTTGTGACACCTGCTGCTCAGTAAAAAAAAATCCAGAAGAGTGAGCTCGCACCGAAGGTGACTCAGCAATGCTTCTTTGCTGCTTGTTACAAAAGAGTCAGGCATGCTTTTATCGCTCCAACAGCATACTCCCCTGCAGCCTTTTACTGTTAGAGGATTTAAGATTCTTTACATGAGCCAAATGGCAGAAGCAACATCGGCTTATGTGGACTCAGGGTATTTCTGTCTGCACATGTTTTTATTACTCTATGCTTGATGAGTTTTGCAGTTTCTCTTCCAGATGAGGTAGAATCTGAAAGAGCCTGAAACGGCTGATTCATTATTCATCTTCCCAGTTAAGCAATATCCAGAACAGGTGGGAAGGAGGAGGCTACCAAAGGCCAGCTACACTTTCCAACCCCAAATAGCTTATTGTTATCCAGTAGCTTGAGATTTACAGACAACACAGGCAGCAGTTAATTTCCTTCACATTTATGCCAAACTTGATAAAACAAAATGAAGAAATCATCTGCAGCATTGTTCCATATACAGCATATAAACTTATTCTTTCACAAAGTTTGCATGAATGAAATTTATGTGAGCTGGCACTGTCCTTTATTCTGTTCACATCCTTATGTGATAGATATTTAGCCCTGAGGAGTACCTAGGGATATTGATGGATGAAAAATTGGACATGAGCTGGCAATGTGCACTTACACCCAGAAAGCCAATAATATTCTGGGTTTCATAAAAAGCAGCATGACCTGCATGTTGAGGGAGGTGATTCTGCCACTCTACTCCACTCTCATGAGACTCCACATGGAGTACAGTGTGCAGCTCTGGGGACCTTGGTACAAGATGCACAAGGACCTTTTAAAGGGCGTCCAGAGGAGGACCATGAAAATGATCAGAGGGATAGAACAGCTCATCTTTTTACCAGGGCATGTAGTGACAGGACAAGGGGCAACGGTTTTAAACTGGGGGGGATAGGTTTATATTGTACATAAGGAAGAGTTTGTTCTATTATGAGGTGGCAAGACAGTGGACCAGGTTGCCCAGAGAAGTTGTGGATGCCCTGTAATTAGAAGTGTTCAAGGCCAGGTTGGATGGGGCTTTGAGAGACCTGGTCTAGTGGAGGTGTCCCTGCCCATGGCAAGGGAATCGAACTAGATGATCTTTAAAGATGCCTTCCATCAAAAACCATTCAATGATTCTATGACTATGTTATCCTTTGTATTAATCCTTTATCTGAGCTCACCGGGGACTGTTCTACTATCAGAGCAACAGACTTTAGACTAAAGCATCTATTCTGATCACAGTGATCATTACTCTCACTCTCAGCTCTCAAGTATTTCATTTGCCAGTGTAGTAGACAGACCTCTCACAGAATGGGGAAGGCAATGGTATGTTACTTAATTGCATGATAGTTGAAGGCTGCCGTCTTAACTGGGTGTGCTGCTCTCTGTATCCCAACACCATTGCTTGTACTTCATAATGAACCCAACCACCATGTGAGTGTTGGGTCTCGTCAGCCTGACACATAAAGCAGGACAGAGATTTAAGCATCTAGCTGAGACCTGAATGCACATGCAAGACAGCAGAAGTCAGAGGTCAATTTTTTTGGAGCTCATGTTGTATAGTGACATGAACATAACTGGCCAATGGACCTGCAAATTGATTAATAAAACACTACCTTGTTATGGAGAGAGGTATGGGAAGACACATCTACTGTGTACACCATCTCCAAATCCTCTCTACCTTCGTATGGATGAGATAGAACTAACCACATCTTAGTCTTTATACATAGGAGATGAGTGTGACCCTTCTACCTTATTCTTTACTATAACTCACTCCTTTATGCTTCATTGTTCAAATTAGTAAAACAAGGATGAATTAGAACTAACTCAAATCTCAACTACTACATCTGTAATCTTGTATAGGTTAATAACAGGTGATCTCTTAGAAGACCTCAGACTCTAGTATTTCCACAGCCTTACACATTAACCAGACAAAACTGGAATGACAAATCAAGACAAAAAAATTCCCAGCCTCTTCATGTCTCCGTGATTAATGTTACTGCTGTTGTGGAAAGACTAGGGGAAAGTGAGTAAAAAATATAAATTATATTTATGCCTTTCAGCCATGTCTTGTTTGTTTTCTCTTTATTGTGCATTTTATTAATGAGAAGGGTAATCGTTATTTAATATCATCTTCCAAAAGAGGCACTCAACCAAAGCACATGAGGGCTTAAATAATTAGGACAATATAATTTGGTACATTATAGAGGGCATGAAATTAACTGTAGTTAAATTGACTCTTCTTTCTCAAATGAGCATAAAGGAGAAATCACCAAGAACACATCTTTCTCATACTAATTGAAAGCAGAGGAACGCAGTATTTTATCTGTCTGAGTTTCAACTCTGAACCACAGTTGTGCTTGTACATTTTTCTGTTGTACAATACCTATAATTATGGCCAGCCCTTGTTTCAATCTGCTGGAGTCTCTCCTGCTTTTAGGCAGCACTGAAAGTAGAGCTTGCTGCTTGGTACTATGATCCAATCCCACCTAGGTTGACAACTGCATAGGAGACTTCTAAGAATATTTAAATAAGTTATTGATTCATTAGACCAAGGCTGGATTGATGTTCCTGTTTTGTGAGAAGGAACATCAGTGATCTTTTTTCACAGTAGAAATACTGGTCTTTGATCTTCTGTTCATTCACTGCCTTGTCCCAGTGGACCTGCCCAGCCACCTCAGGATGTGTCTGACCCAATTTCCCCTCAGTGAACCTGATCCTGACTCCCACCTTCAGGCTGATGTTCTGGTGTGACTTCAGCCTTTCTCCAATCCCATGGAGATGCCTGGGGCTGCCTCTGGTGGTGGTGTGGGGCCTGGCTGTAAAGCTTCTGTGCTGGTAGTCCCCAGAAAGAGACCCCATGGCTCCCACAGAGCACCCAGTTCTTACTGCACCATGACAGCTTCCTTCCTCCAAAGCAGAAGTCTTCACTGCATGGTAAATGCAAATATGCTCACAACAGGTCTCTTCCTTCCAGAAGGCCACAGTTTACTATCCCATTGTTATGAGGCTCTTTTCCATCCAAAAAAAAAAAAAAAAAAAAAAGAGGAGATGTGGATGATGCAATAATTACAAATTTGAATTGTTTTCAGCCACAAATGCAAATGGTAAAAAACACTGACAATAGTAAAAAGCTTATGTCAAATTTTCAGAATGAAATGTTTTAATTTTTTATTTCAAAGAGACATCACTAAAGAAATTCTTATTTATCTATGAAACAAATTTTCTTTTTTTTGCACTTTGTTTTTAATTTTTACATACATTCCTTTTAAACTTAGGCTAATGGATGGCTTTTCTCCCTTAAAGTAACAGGGCTACTTCTCAGAGGTGCCTGTGGCCAGATGCTCATGGAGTTGTATCTCTACAATGTCTTTTCTGGACTGAAAAGCTGAGGTCACAACAGTCCCTCAGGGGCCTGAATGACTTCTAGGAGTTAGGAAAAGCCCTGCTTTTGCAGATAACATTCACGGAGAAGATGACAACTTCAGCTGGTGTTTTATACTTTTCTACTCTGTGAAATTTCAAACCATTGAAACATCATTTTTATTATTGTGAAGGGACACAGCTGGTCTAAACACAGGGTAACGTCACAACTGACAGTTTAAAACTTAAAAGTGAAGGCTGATTTGCTATACAGATAGAGAGATGAAAACAGCAGTTTTGTAGGAAAGCACTTACTAGCTCATTTGGAATTAGTTTCATTGGGAACAACACACTGTGGCTGTCCAGGAAAGCTCAAAACGGAAGCCATAGCAAACTGCTGAAATTCATCCATCTTAGACTCATCCCTAACCCAAGAGGAATTTAATACTAGGAGGTACAGTGGAGGGGTTTGTAAATAAAATGTTTCAACCTAACATGGTGTAATATTTTACCCTATTAAGTAAGTCAGTGTTGTTGGTGGATACAGCACAGGGCCATGAAACTAGTCTCATGTTCCAGGTCTAACACAGACCTGCTTCACCATCCCAGGTGAATTGTTTTATTTAATAGAAAAGGATGGTAAAGATTTGTTGGCTTTTTCAACCCTCTCTACTCCCATCCTACCATGCTACCATCAGTATCCCACAAGATGTGGGGATGTGCAGATTTTCTCCCTCTCCCTTTCTCATTTGAATTTGACTTTTCTTCTCATTCTCTTAACCTTTGTTTCTCTTATTCCTTCTTATTGAAGCTATATGCTCCTGGAGATGTTTAGTAAATCATGGCACTGCAGAGCTGCCTAAAAGCTGTATTCAGGGCCCTTTTGCCTCAGTGTCACTGCTAAAAATGGTCTAAAGTCAACCAACAGCAAAGTTAACCAGAAGAACTTGGATGAAATTAAGTAAATCCGGATTATTTTTATGTTCAAATAACATAAACTCTAGGTTACAAGAGAAGGGCACAGACAGAAAGTAGAAGACAGCAGTAAAACACCTAAATCTCTAAAGGTGAGACTTCAGTGATTCAGTCTGTCTTCTAGGTTGTTCAAATCTGGTTCTTTTGCTGTGATTTGTTTCCACTGAATAATGTAGGATATGTAACAGTTATTTAGCTGGTGTGGACTGATGTCAATCTCTTCAAGACAATGGAGCAACCACTGGCTTTCATCAGCTCAAAACCTGTGGCTCATTTTGAAAGGGGATGCAGCTGGATGTGTCTATAGAACTCAGTGAGGTTTTTGGTCAGGCTGGCTGAAATCCATCTCCCATGCTCAGGCTTTGGGATGTGGAAAAGCAAGATGACTTTTCTGAGGTGCTTGGTCAAGCTGGAAAGGAGGGAAATGAGAAGTAGAATTAATAGGAAGCATTAGGAAAAAAGATCAAGGGCAGGATGCAAAGGTGGAGCAAGGCAATGGTTGGAGTTAACTAGAGAGGAAGAGAAACTCAGGACATGCTGAAAGGGGAAGGAATGGAGGGACAATTAGAAATTCAGGAATCCTGAAAAACTGCTGCACTGGATGGAGGAAAAAGGGAGAAAGGGGGAAGACATGAGCTATTTGTTACTTTTAGTTTGCTTTTCATACTAGTAATTATGCAAAGATGTTTTAGTATCCAGTACTGCGGTGTGATGGGATGACAATGGATAACATCTACTGTTCTTCCCTGGCTTTTCAGAAGACAGTGTATATTACCTCATACAGTTGACAGTAAAAGTGTTTCCTTTGTGGTTTTGCTTGTTTGTTTTTTTTTGTAGGCTGAGAGGGAAAGGTGGGGTCTACTACTATAACTGATCCTTAGATGCTGAGACAGATGCTATTAAGCATACCTCTCCCTGCCCTTGCTAGCCAGTTGCAGTATGAGTGCTATAAATATTTCAGGTCTCCTCCCCTTAGGAATGAATCTCTGATTCCTTCACATCTTGAAGGTGTTCCCTGTTTGCTTTTGACAAAGATATCAACATGCATGAAAGTGCCTGGTAGTGGTAGATCTGAGACATACATGGCAGTGTTAGAGTTTGCAGTCAAGTGGGGACAATGTAACCAGACTAAAAATTCAATCCCTCCCAAAAAACCAAAACATCTTAAGGAGCTGAAAATAACATCCATCATCACATGCATACACAAATCTATCTTACTATGTCTGAACATAAAACCACTTCAAAGCTTTTAACCTCTCCCAGAAGACTCTACAGTGTTTGATTTGAGGATCCATAGGAGTATCTAAATATAATCATCTCTTCTAAAAGTCAGAGATGTACCATATACTATCAGAAAGCTGTGGAGTGTCTCCAACAAGAAGATCAATGTCATACTGACTCTCATTTTTTCAGAACAATGGCCTGACTATGAGGATCACAGCCTCCCATAATTGCCTTTGCATTCACTGGATTTAGGCAAGAGCCTCTGAAAATCAAAAGACATTTTAGACTGGAGACCAAAATGTCTTTCTCTTTCTTGTACTTGAACTTTTTCTTAGAATACTTTTTATCACACTTACAGATGGTATGAGTGATTTCCTCTTTATTCTGCACTATAACCATTTAGAATGAGTCTAAATGGAAGCCAAAATGATTATTTGTAATGTGAGGAGGTAAGTAACCCCAATAAATGAACCTTGCTTCAACATGTTTAGTTCACCCACAGGAAAGCTTCCCACCACTCCTATTACATCCGAATTCTTCACCAGAATTCACTGCTAAACTCTCCACTGCTGCCTGCTTTCATATTTAAGTCTCAGAGTACATTATGAAGAGAATAAGCCTTGTTGTTGTCATTTTCCAGGAAGAGAACACAAAGCACGAGGCTATGAAATGACAAGTGTAAAGTTATGAGGAGAAGGAACCACCAAAAAAAAGGTCTGAATTTCTGTTCAGCATCAATAGAATATTTAGCCATGTGAGAAGACAGTTTACAGCCAAGAAATATGTTACAGTATGAGGATTATAATTCCTTCTATTTCAACACCAGACCTGAGAATGATATGCTTCGCTGGAATAATGTCACAGTTGACACAAAACTATTATTCCTCAGAAATAGTTTATTTGTTAGAAACTGCACAGAGACAAAATGCTTATGGGCTAGAGACACTTCATGGCTTTGCAATGAAAATGGGGAAAAGCACTGGCAGATTGGAATCCTCACCTCACACATAATGAGCAGGTGACACATTGATACCTGATTGAAAGAGCAACCCCCTTTTTTTTTTTTTTTTTCTCCCAGGGAACATTGTTAAAATATTCATCTGGAGTTGGAAGTTGTATGAATTTTATTTATTGAAAAAATACCATCAAGTTATGTACTCTTGAAAGGTTATAGAGATGATTTAGAGTCAACAGTTACATCCCCATAGGCAGTTTCTTGCCCTTTCATACACCAAACGTGCTTTAACATACCTCCTGTCTACATGTAAAGGTATCTAACTGAGTATTCTGTTGAGTCAATGGGCTGAACTCTTCCCCTCTGGAAAAACAGGGCCAGTTCGGGAGATAAGAAACCACACAGTGCACATGATCCAGTACCTAGGCACTAAGCCACCAAGCACTACAACTGTTTACCCCATTAAATTCACTATTCCTTAACTGGATAAGGCTTTATGGGACATATGTGTCTCAACCATGTTTCATGACACTGAAATAAGGCAATGAGCTTTTCAAACCTCCACCACAGACATTAAGACATTGCAAGCTCAAAGTCAAAACAGAAGGTTCAGAAAAGAAAGAACCTCAAACATTTTGATTCCTATTTTGATTATCGCTTGAGATTCGCAAGCTTCATGACATTGCAAAACAAATTCATGTTTTCGTAGAACAAAAGGCATCCATGGACAGCTTTCCATAGAGGATGGCAGACTGATGTGTAACTCATACATTTACATTTCATGGGAGCTGAAAGCACATTCATCTAAGTAATTTCTGTTATATTCTCTGACAGCTTTTGAAAATTGCCAGGCTAGGTTTTTGTGTTTGATCTTTCAACATTATTGGAAGTTGTATAAACAGGAAGCAATTAATAGTTTCACCATTAATTAAGATAATTCTAAACAAACGTGCTGTCATGGCACTGTCAGTTCCCTGTGGTGGGCATGTTCATGGACATGTGTTAAGACCACAGCACAAATCCACTTCCAGTGGAAATGGCAGTCTTGGTGTTTCTCCACTCAGATGCAACTCTGGCTATGCTAATAACCGAAACATATGCATACTGTGGACTTAAGTACTACACAGTGTGGTCCACATGGATTAATATTTACTGCATTATCTGAGATGGTCGGAAGAGGTGGTTAGCCACATGGATGCTGTACCACTTGCCCTTAGGGCCAGAGAACAAGTCTTGACCCACCTTATTTAACAGTAACCTACAACTCTTGTTCTGCTACCCATCACCACAGGACACTCCACGTACAGCAGATAAGCATAAGCCAAACCATGCTGATCTTCAGGATTTCTCTGTTCTTGGGTGTGTATTAATGAACAAGAAAGGGAAATCAGGTTGGGATAGAAACTGGTGGTCATCAGGCCAATGACATAAGGAGTTAGATTTGTTAAAAGATGCATTTTTAGACTCCCTTGAAGAATGAAGTTGCATAGGCACTTTAGTGATTGATCTTCCAAATAAAAATGGACAAATTTGGTATCAAAAGACTGCGAAGGCAATCTCCATTACATTTTTTTGCAGACGCTTCAAACCCTTCTCTAATCATTAATTGCTTCCGTTGTTTCATACCACAAGTATGTTCAATATTTCAGCTCTGAAGCTGGTAGGAAATTTCCCAATGCATTAAATGAGATTTTTATTAGACTATTTTTTTTGGTAGTCAGGTCTCGTACATTTACCATAACTGCAACATTGTATGTAACATAGGCTTCTCGACATTTCTCTGGAGTAACTTTACTTTCCTGGCATTAACTCAAAATGTCAGACTGAGGGCTCCATATGTCTTTCCCCACAAGGGCTTTACAAATTGGTTGAACATGATTATGTCAATAATTTCCATGGCATAGCTCTCAACAGCATAGTGCAGGGAGACTTCATAAGTGATTGCCTTCCAAGAAAACCAAGAGGTCTTCCAATCTAAATAGATGACTGAAAGAGAGCCCCACCTACACTATGTGGGTGCTTCCCGACAGGATTTGGGTGGACAGGAAGAGACAGAGTGCATTTTCTTCTAGCTGTAAATCTTGGGCAGATAGGATCCTTCTTTTGTCATCCTCTGCAATGGGCAGGCTCAAAAGATGCAAAGAACTGTCTTGTGAGCAAGAAACTTCAGAGATGCTCAGACTGTCCTGATTTGCACGTACACTCCTCTGTGATTAAAGGCATTTCACTAAGGGTGTATACATCTCACTATACACAGTGTCGTATACAGTTAGGCCCGGAAGACGAGTAAAGAAATTTCATGCAGTGATGCAGAGGTGATAGTTCAGACCCAGCTCAGAATGGAAACAAAAAGCAGGGAGCTCTTTCTAAGCAGTTTCGGTTGTCTGTTTTCTCCCTTTTTCAACCTACGGATCCACAAGTTTGGAACATGCTGTGCAACCAGGTTGCAGTGAAAGAGAGTGTGAAAACATTGTCCAGAAGGAAATATTTTCTTTTCATTTCTTTACTACAAATAGCTTTATAGTTATAGATTCATATTTAATGATTAAAAATGATGCAACGTGTAATCTGTAAAAATTCTGCATAATGTATTACCTAAGAGACACACAAAATGTATACCCACGCTGAGCCAACCAGAAGCCTTCTAAACGAGGTTATTGCAGCACTGGGTCCTACTTAATGCACTCCACCTTTCAGAAGTACAAACTAGCTTGGGTTCAGCGCTGAGATAATAGTGTGCCTCCAGCTTCTGGTTGCTCTGCTCAGAGCACAGGCAAAACGAGTCCACCTTTGCACACCATCTACCATGTATATCTGCCCATAACAGTGCCATGTGTTGAGTGTAGCAAATGCTGGGACCATGTTAAAGGAAGTATTCCATTATGAGTGATATACAAGAGACTATTTAATAGTCTAGATCTAGATGCAATTTTCTGTGGTGACGACACATCATTCATGAAAAAAAATAGGATTTAAAAAAATTATTGTTATTCCTGTGCTGTTTCTTACACCATAAAGCATGTTACTAATTGAAAATAGAAATTTTAAAATATTATTAAATTTCTCCTGTGTTTTTTAGTTTTAGAAAGAGTCAGGATTTCAAGAGCAATTGCTTTGAAAATTGCCTTTACACAATGGTTTTAGACTTCTTATATCAGTGTGTGTGCATGTGTATGTGTCAGCACCTTTCTGACTAACTGGATGCTAGAATACAGATATGTTGGGAATTAAGCTGACAAGTAAAAACTGTGTACTAAGTGTCCCAAAGGGTAAAGAACGGAATAGAATGTTAGCAGCTTATTGCAGCCTCATATATTCCTCTCAAAAAAAATGATGTGCATCATTCTGAAATGGTTTGTGGTCAAATCCGAACTTGTTGCAGCTTGAAACCCTTGTAGACTTCAGAACTCATCAGCTCAGTCCAATTTCCCATCAGTATTTCTTTATCAAGTGTTTCATGACAATTTCATAGTAAGAGTCTGTATTACAGGATTTTAAAAGTGATCCAGTACAAACACAGCTTCCATTCAAATTTGATGCTTCTGTTTATTTTTTTGTCTGCTTGATAACAGCATCAAAACAGAGAACTGTTACAAACTGGAGATGAGGAAAAAAGGCTCTGGTATGAATGACCTAGATATGAAATGATAGGCTGACTAGTCTAGGCTGGGATGAGAGAGGTCCCTTCCCTTTAAAACACTGGACTAAACACCAGGCAATCTTTGTTTTTCCTGGCTGCCTGTGAAAACTTAAGCAGAAGCCACTTGAGCCTAGAACTTACCTATACAAACATCCTCGCATGCATACTTATGTGGTTACTATCTTTGAATTCATGGGAATTAACCGTTTGCTGGATCAGCACCTTCACTATTATAGTTTACATTTTACTCAGGTTTCACTGACACTGTAGAAACACAGACTCCAGCCATCTGAGGTGCCATATTGCCCTACAAAACAAAAATACATTCTCTGTCACAAAGACATTGCAGTCTGTGTTTCAATTGCTGATTTGCTAGTTTCTGCCATTTAAATTAACAGGAAAAAATTTCCCAGCTTTTCTCTCTGATTACATGCTATCTGTTTCACTCTGTGTGAAGAATAGAAACCCACACTGTTTACTTTGCACAGCTTCTTCATGAACACATGATCTCGGTTTTTGTAGGCAATATCACAGTAGTTCCCAAGGGAATGTTTGTATACATAATAGTATTTATCTATAATCTTCATAGCAATTTTTATCAGATCAATGCCGAGCATTTCCATAAGATCTCTAGTATAACATGATCTGTATAATTACATAGTTCTACCTAAAGAAGATATTTTCTTCTTTAGATTAAATGAAACAGAATTTTTGCATTTCTAACTATGTAATCTTGTTTCTTGTTAGAATGAGAAGAGATTTATACATCAAAATCCAGTTAGTGTGACTGAGAGGAATACAAATAAATGATCCTGTATCAATCATTACTATAATTGTTATTATTATTCATGCCGATTTATAGAGGGCTATTGCTTTTGTTGTAGGATCTTAATAATCAATCAGGTGTGCCAGACAAATAAGAGGACACCAGCCTTGATGAGTTTAGAGGTTAGTGGGCAAATTTTCCTACCATGGACACAAAAAGATACAGTACAAGGATGTATTTGCAGAAGTGGTTGATATGGTATTTTATCCATGGACCAAATTCTATAGTGTGTATTTGTTATTTATAACACTTCCAGCGCCATACAGAGTTTTGGGCTTCCAGAGACAGCATAAGAGCGCTCAGCAATAGACAGTTGAAGCACTGTAAGCTTCAACAGAAATATACAGATCACAACAAAAAGCATTATTTATCCCTTTTAACAGATGGGGAACAATTCAAGGTCACACAGGGTTTCTGAGGTAGGACTAGTAATTCAGTGCACTTCACTTATTACCTTTACCTATCAGGTAAAATTCCTATTTTTATAAAAAGGTGATCAGCAGGGTTTGGCCCAGTACATTAAAATGTGCTGAAGATAGAATGATGCCAAATCAACAAAGGGACAGAATTTTCCGAGGTGGGGATATGTGCCTGTGAAGAAGTGAATGCAGGGTGCTGTCTGTAATTAGCAGTGTCACTGCAATCATTGCAATGAACTTGACACAGAATAGATGGGTATGAATATGAGGGATAAAGAAAACTCTACGGTGATGTATAACCAGAAAAAAATAGATTAAATTGCATCCAGTCCCAATCCTGGTATTGATTTTCTAGTAGTTCCATTAACATGATACTTCACATAAACACTCTATCATTCTGAACATTTTGGGAGTGTAAATAATTACATCACTGTAATCCTAGTTGACAAATCTCACATCTCTCCTATATGGCCATGAGTCAGTACATATCAGTCAAAGCTGATGTGTATTTTGACATGGGAGGCTCTTAGACATACCACATCTTCCTTGTGTTTACTGCCACCACATTCTGAAACATGATAATAGCCATTTGAATCAATCTTGAGGTGCAAGCGTGGGACATGAATCATAACATTCCTTCATGCTGCCACACAGCTTCTGAAATACATCAACAATCCATATCTGAACATGGGTAGAGTTGTTTTGAAGAAGGAAATAATTGATTGCCTTGTTCTATTGTGGGTGTAAAACAACTTGTAAATTTTTTTACACTCTAGTTTTCTTTCACCTCATAGCACAATAGAATTGATACAATCTACATTTTAGAGTTATAAAGGCCTGGAGAATATGAGAATGAAGAGGAAAAGGAAAGCCAGAACTCAGGACACGGAATCAGGAAAAACATGTTATCTTCCCAGTTTTACCAGTGACTTCACATCTGCATTGCATATCATCTGCAAAAGAGAGAAGACAACAGCATCCTTCCCCTCCACATCACTGCGTTTCTCAGCTAAGGACCACCCAGCTGCCAAGCTTCATGCTGTAGCTACAGGTCAGTGATGGCTATTGGAGCCCCTTGATGGGTTCCTCAACCTCAGGGACTGGGAGAGAGTCTGAGTTTCACTCTGCATGTCTCTAAATTTGCAGCTGAGTGGAGGAAGAAATTGGGCACTTAGCTGTTCAGGCCGTGATGCCTCAAGTGAGCTTAGTTTTGGGAAGCTTGGGTACTAAGAAGAGGAAAAAATGGAAGCACTGATTGATTTTAAGTGCTTCAAAGGTTAGCTCATACTGAAGGGGAGGCTATCAGAACTATTCTTCTGGATCTAAGCACTTAAATCTGCAATGTGAATCTCAGTCTGCATCCTCCTTTTTGCCTCTTTTTTTTTTTTTTTTCCCCTGTTTTAACTATAGAAACTCACAAAATTGCTAGATACAAGTAAAGTAACACTACATTAGATTTTTCTTTTTAGTTGTCAGAAAATCTTTACCTGAAATACAGTTGAACAAACTTAAATCAATACATGTTAAGGGAATACACCTATTAAAAGACAAAAGGTAAATTACAAATATAACTCAACTTTATAAAAGGAATAAAATCACTAGAAGAATTTTATTTTAAGTCAATAATCATGATGATGATTATAGACATATCAAACTCTTCAGAGCTAATAATTCTTAATAGGGAAAAAAAAAAGTTAAAATATACTTTCTGTGAACAAAGGTTAAGCACTCAGCCAATTTTAAATGTGTTCTTGATGGCTGGAAATCAATGCATACCTTCAGGCAGATATTGTGTATAAACATACATAAAAGCAATGACTAACTCAATATTACAACTTGAAAGTGCCCAGTAGGTGTGTCTTATCTACAATGTTATCGTACTTCAAAATCACAGGCACAATTTGTTGACTAGGCATCAACTGCTGAGCAGCAGAATTGCTCAACAGAGAGGTGTTAAACAGGGTTCAAACCCTGAAGGCTTTGAACAAAAAAACTTGCCACTAAAGTTAGCATGAAAAGATGCCGGGGGGTTCGTTCTTCATGTCTCCAGCCTCTGAGTGCACACATAAAGAAACTGAACGTTCTCCATTGGCCCCAAATAACACTTGTCTCAATGACATTTTACTTTGCTTGCTTTCAAAGCTTTTGTATAGTATTACTCTCCTTTTCTGAAGGATGAGAAAGATGAATTTTCTCTTAGGAACTACACAAGGAAGAAGTGTATAGACACTGTGAGATTATAGGGCTTCTCTCTGATGTGACTGAGAGCTTAGAGGAGTTGTCCTAAAATACTTCAACTATATAATCCCAATGAGAACCATCATAGGGAGGTAGTAAATCAGGTATTTTCTTCCTTTTTTTCCTACTACTTACTATGCCTGCAGTGGATAGAAATGAACATTTCCCTCCTTGCCTTCAAAAGTGTTTAGTTGCCACAGTCCCATTCATTAAGAGTTGATGCTGCAGGAGCGCAGGAGCCCACAGATAGCTAGTGGGCCTTCTAAACTGAAGTAGGTTATACTGGTGGGACAAATGGTTTCAAAACTGGGATGTGAGGTGGTAGGGAAGAAACAATTAAGATGTCTGGTAGTACTAAGAAATTCCTGTTTGACTTAAAAAAGTAGGACTTTTGTGTGGGGAAAATGGGGGCTCAAGAGCAGCTGTGCTGTTTCTGAATGGAGGGAGTGCTAGTGGCACTTTAACAGCTCTCTCACTTGACTAACCCATGAACATGGGTCATTTCTTACATCAGTGAATAAATCAGGCTCTAAAGCTTATGGTGCCTCTGGGAAAAGAATTATCACAGGAACTCCTGCTGCTCCTGAGGCCACATCTAACAAGTTTTTGAAATGGTGATGGCCCTTTCACACAGAAAATTGATTTGTTATTCTTATTGTCTTCATGTCCTTTAAAAACATCCCTTATAAATGACCAAAGAAAATTTATTACAAAATATTTCACAAAATGCTTCTGGCCTTGATTTTCTATCACTAAATCCAACTTTATAGGCAACAAGATGCTATCCAATTAAATATTTAGGCAATCAAATAAGTCAAGTCCTTCAGTAGTAGCAATGAGAAGAATTGTATCTTTTTATTTGTATATATATATAAATATCTACAGTTGCTGGTATGTACTTTGATAATTGTGCAATGAACACATCCTACAAGACTACTGCTGAAGTAGTTGAGTGAGTTCTAAAGCTCCAACCACTGAAAAAAATAAAAGTGAAATGTACTTATCACTAGACCATATACAGAAGCCTGCATAACTGTAGAAAGACAGGAAGTAAATAAGTAAATACCCATTATACACATAGTATGTGCTATTCAAGTAGATCTATTAAATTTGTAAAGTGTACAAGACATAGTGATTGACACCAGTACTCCTGTTAAGATACAGTTGGAAAAAAATTCTTTTCTCAAAGAGCGCCTACCTTCTGTCCCTTTCAATGGGCTAAGCAAGCAACAGCAACTGGCAAAGTCACCAGGTGCCAGATTCAGAACTGGAATGAAATTGAAGAAAATTACATTCCCTCTTCTGACTTGAACCTTTGTATCACCAGTCAGTCTCCTGTAGGCCTGCTAACACCTACTCTATCCATGCACAAGGGAGCCTAAATGGATGTAATTTAAATATCAAAGCTTCAAAAAGAGGTGCAGGCAGAAGCAGGCTGGAAATGTCTCTGTCATCTGTGGTCTCAAGGATTATCTGCTGTCTTCTCAAGATAGTTATATGTATTTTGCATTTCCTTGCACAGTGATAGAGTAGAGATGAGGGAGTTTCAAGAGTTAGGCCATCAGGAAGTCAGAAGTCAGATGAAATACATTAAACTTACACATACCTTTCTTTGCTAGGAGAGGTTCTAACTTAACCATGCTTTCAGCACTGAGAACTTGGAAAGCATACAGCTAACTAGGCACTGGGAATAGCAGAGGTATTTTGATTTGTTTATAAAAACTGTCAAGCACCACCCACACTCTGTCCTCGAGTGACCCAGTTATATTCTGCTGCATGAAGATGAAGCACTGAGATATCAAACAGCACAGAGTGCAAAATGTGGTTTATGCTCCATCAGGATAGACAAGCAACCAGCACAGAATAACAATAATAAACACAATATCCATAATAAGACCCCTGAAGTCCTTTTCTCCTGAACAGGATTAAGTTTTGTTTAATATTCTAAAATATTTGCACAGTGAGTTTGGGGTTTCAAGGGTTTGTTTTGGGTTTTTTTAGGCTTATTCTGGCTAAGATCCAAAGCAGAAGAGACAAAAACTATAAAAGATACAAATACAAAAGGGTAACAGTGAGCTAAATACAGATAAGAACATTTAATAGGCAGGTGGGATGTTCTTTAGAAATTTCTGGCAATGATGGGAAATGGAAATGCCGGCAGGTTTTTGTGGTAGTGGACTTTGGCTAGATCCACCTGAGCTGGGCAGACTCAAACAGTTCAGGTCAACAGGGGCAGGATGGACCATGCATTGCACTAAAACTCAGGAAATATGAGCTTCACTCTTAGCTGGGACTTGGATTTGCCATGTGACTTTGAACTGTACACTTTCAAGCAGGATTTTTCCCACTTCACTGCAGACATTTAGAAAAGTAATTGTCTTTCTTGAGCAACTTAAAAGCTCATTGTCTAGCCAAAGTTAAGTACAGAGACTTCTTTTTTGATCTGTTGAGAGTGCTAAACACTCTCTGGTCTTCCTTCCACAGGACAGATGTGTAAGGCAGTTGGAGTCCACTGACTGCTGTCCTATCACCTACTATCACCTCCAGTGATCATAGCTCCTAAACAGCTTAAGTTTTGTGAAAAAAATCTCTTTTTTTGTCCTTTCCCCCTTCTTTCCTTCCTTCCCCTGCCTACGGACAGTAAGGGTTTATGTCAAAAATATTCATGTTCAATGTATTTACAACATAACCTTGCACAAGGCCAGGTGCCTATTGGAGTGCACATATTTAAATTATCAGATCTATTTTATCGTTTCAACAATATGTTGCAGAAATTCTAATTCCTCTGCTGTTTTTCCCATCTCTGGTTCTGCCCTTTTTATCATTCTTCCAGGAGAGCAATACAAGCATTATATGAGCCTCCTAAGAACGAGAAGATACATGGTGGAAAGCAAAAGAAATACAGGAGACAGAAACTGTTCAGGCCCATGTGACAATTGTTTCCATTCTGTAGTCACAACGGAGGCAAGGTGAGACCAGGAGATAACAGTTTAAAGAGCTACCTAAACCAGTGAGCAAGGTAGAACACATGTAGGCGTTAAATTACATGTAAGAAAAGTGTAAGCATTTGTTGGCCAAAAGTCAATTGGAAGCACTTTTTTGGAGCTCGCCAAAATGCTGAGCAAATGCTGCACCAGAAAAGTAAACAGTTTACACAGCACTGGCAGTCCAGAACTGAAGGAAAGGAGCTTAGAAAATACAGAGTAAAGCAGGTCACAGAGCAGTGATTAATGGGTGCAGGAATTTCAAATACAATCATACACCTGCACAACATGGCCTGAAAAGATGGACTGCCAAATGGTCTGTGAGAAATTAGAGCAGGAGGAAATATGTTTCAGTGTGACACATTCATTCCAATAGAGGAGAAAGTGTTTTCTGAATTTCAGCTATTGAAGGCGTTGGAGGAGGGGGGTTGTTCTTTAGGGGAAAAATGAGCTATCAGCAATTTAATAACACTTTCGTTTGTTGCTGTGATACTGGCTTGGGTCTTATTTCTGTTCTCTTCCAATGGTATCTTCTTCCCAGCTACCTAGTTTGTCTGTAAGTTGATGAAAAATCCCTAACTTAAAATCTTTGGTAACAAGAATTTAATATCAAGAATAAGTGAAGCTTAAGTTGCATATGGAGGAGTGATGAATTTTTCTTCTGGTTTGACTGGAAAATTTTTAAAGCTACTAGAAGTATAGGTTGCATATATCCCTATGAATAGCTTTGCCCTTCAAATTCTAAGGCAACTTAGGCTAATAAGCCTTACTGTTAATTAGAACTCTACAGTGATAGACATGACATTTTAGATGGGCTTGTTACCAAATTTAACAGCTTATTCCATGAAAAGTGGCATTAATGAAGAGATTTTAAATGGCAAATCCACATGCTAGTCTTGTTTCTCTAAGAGAGCTAAGAGAATTAGAAGTAGTCCACAAATCTTTAGGAAAATGCGGTATTACCTGTATTTTCTTGGTCATATAAGACTCTCAGTCTGTGCTCTTAGATGACAGCACACCTTATGTTCATCCCATTCAAATGTATTTGGACTAAAGCAACAGCGCATCAAACCTGACTCCTGGTGTCAAGCATGGATTCAGAATCCACACTTCTTTTTTTGTGGTTTTTGGTTTGGTTTTGTTTTGACTTTCTTTTTGTTTTTGTTTTTTCTTTTTAACAATCCATTTTACAGGGCTATTTCAGGAGATGCCTGTGAGCATACCAGAGAGGTGCTATATCAAAACAAAGTACACCTGATTAATTATCTAACAAGGGAGATGTTTGCACAGCCAGTACTGTTCATTTTTCATGTGACAATGCAGGCTTTAAGTATTAACAACCACCAATCCAATACTGCCAGAAGGATGCAGTTGCCCTCCACATAATCTTTTCTTTCTGTCTCATACACATCAGCATGTTGTCAGGGGTGTCCCAAGTTCCACCACTGATCTTTCCTTTGTACCTGTCCCAGTAACCTGTGAACCATTTCAAATAAGGATATGGATTTTATCAACGGCATGAAAATGTGGTTCAAGAAGAACCACATTTAAAGCATTGGAAGCATTGAAAAACGTTGTTAAATTATTACATTAGGGAACAAATTCCCTTTTCTCTCGTTCATCAGATTCATTCCCCACTAATGAATACAGAGAAGAATGAATCTCCAAAGAATTTGGATTTCAGTTTTAAAGGCGGTTTAACGTTTGGATTTGGCTATAACTTCAATTTCCCTTCATGAATATTTTATTTAAATCCTGTATTAATCACAGAGTCACAAAGATAGCCTGCCTCCTGCTTCTGCTTGCTTTCATTGTCTGTCAAGAAGCACTTTCTCTCAACCTTAAATATCTCTAATTAAAAATTTCCCTGAAGCCAACTGATACCTGTGTGATTAATGGGCTGGCTAATAAATAAAATGCACCATGCTACTTTAAGATCATTGTACCATAAAAGCACAGAAGGGGTGTCAGTGGCCTCATCATTTTGAAAGATGTTTATTAAAGCAACAATGCAGAGGTCCTAAGGGTGCTGAAGTGCTCCACATCATTAATAACCAGATAAACCATCCACTGAGAAACCTTCTGCAGACACATTCATTATTCTAAGCAAGGAAGCTATGCAAACAGGAGTAAAAATTCAGGAAAGTGAAGAGAAGCATAGGAATTTTTTCTCCAATGGATAAGCATCCATCTCCTCCTTGGTGTGAGCGTGAGCAATGGTGAAGGACTGGATGGAACTGCTGGGACAAAGCCTTTCACTTCTAGATTTCAGGTTCAGATGCAAGCTAGATTACTGAACTCAGTTCCCATCTAATGGCTCTTATTTGAGCCCTGCGTTAAGCAGTCTTGGTAGAGGTTTGAGACCCTAAGGCTCATATCCAAAACTAGGGCAGCTTCTGTAGACAGGGGCATGAGGTCTCAATTACAGCCTCTATGTGCTTAGAGTGCTTTCAGTGAAAGGAGCTTAGACCAGGTAACTGCACTCATGTCAGCTTAGTCTGACATGATGGTGCACAGATGTGTCCCTGTGCAGAGGTAGTATCCACCTGATTGTAATAAATTCTGGAACACTGATAACTCATCTTGGGCTAGTCCATAATATGACAATGAGTTCTACTCTGGAGCAGATCTGAGAGAAGAGATGTAACCCTCAGCAATCCCTCTGCCACTCTGTGATGTGATAAGCCTGGTGTAATGTACCTCTCAGGCATGCTGACCCAACCACCTTGCAAGGCAAGCAGAAGTGGCAGAACCAGGCTCATGTCTCCTGTCTGGACTTTTCCATGCATTTCAGTAAAGGGAGAAGCAGCTCTGTGAAGCCAGATGAAAACACATACTTTTGTGCTCTGAAAGAAAGTACAACTCAGGGCTGAACTAAATTTTGGTATATGTAACTCATGCTACACCAGTAAAAAGTTGACAATTTTTAACAAATAATGTGCATCAATTCTTGTGTCTCTCTCACCAGCCTCCAAGACAAGCAGATGGGCCTTTTTTCTGTCACATTCAAGTGTATCTTCCCTATGCAATCTCATAGGAATCTGTCTCCATGACCCAGATGCTTAGCACTCTGAACCCAAAGCTGAAATGATATTTATTTATGCATGCTTTGCCTCTCCTTTCCCCAATTTGTGTCACTGTGAGAACTGTTTAATAAGTAGGTTCCTCTCTCCTTGTTTAGCCTAAGCTTCTCACAAGAGTTGCTTAACCCATTAATACATACCACAAACACACCTGTGCTACAGATCCATAGGAAAACCATCAAAATGTTATACTGCTTTCTCACCATGGCTATATTAATTTTTTTTTCCTGCACCTATGGTTAAACGGAGTTAGGCAAGGTATGGTCTCAGTATCATGCAGCGCTCTGTGGTTTGGCACTGATTAGTCAACAAAATAACGAGAATCTAGAGCTAACTCTGCTTTTTAAATGGAATTCTCCCCTGTCATGATTATCAACCAAAAAAATTCAGCACCCCGGAACCAAACCTGCAAAATCCATTTCCATCACCATTTTTGATGACAAAACCCTTGGGGACAGCTCTAATTAATAAACAACTTTTGTCTGCCCTTATGAAGCATTTTTCTTTTCAAAACTTGTTAAGTCCCTTAGTGAGGTCAAAGCGAGTGTCTTAATTAATCCACAGGTACTTAAAACTGAACTCACAGTGGGCCAGATTGAGCCCTATCCAAAAATACAAAATAGCTTTAATCCCAATTCAGACAGGCTTACCCAAGGCCTGAGATACCTCTCTCAAGATCCCTACAGTGTAAACCTCTGTATCTGAGACAGCTGTCTGTAGCCGATGGAGACCTAGCCAATAGAGCCAATGGTGTTTGGGAAAAATACTTCATACTGAGTGGCAGCATCCACTTTTGGCTAAAACAAATGCAGTACTGCACTGGACTGACTCTGACTCTTCTGGATACAAAAGGAGACTGAGGTGAGCTGCTTAGCTGTAGATGCCTGTATTCTCAAAACACGTATTCACTTAGATTAATCCCACCCCGGAGTATCTATTAATTTGCTTAGCTGTTCCACTGAAATGACTAGCAATAATTACAGTTGAGCTCATCTTGCACAGATCACCGAGTTATTTAAAATCTAGGATGTTTACTTCATCCAAAGCTGATCAAAACTGTAATAAAATAACTTCCACCTGTTTGCACTTTTGTAGGAGGCCTTCAGTGGCATATAAGCTGCATGCATTTTTACTGAGCTTATCTTGGTTACATCATCAAGACTTCCAATGTCAGTCACATTTCACCAGCCCAACACACATAATTTCATGAGATGCATCTGTAAATACAAGTCATTTATACTGAATAAACATATGCTTCGTCTGAAGCCCATTTGATATTCATACAGAAGATTTATGTCCTTTTGGTGGTTCATGTGGAGATAGTAATGTGATGATATAACTGCAGTGTTAGGATGGCTGTAGTTAAGTGAGGCAGAGGTTTTCCTCAGCCCCTCAGAGCTAAGCTGATGTTAGCTTCAAAAGGGGGTAAAGGGAATATTATGTATTTGTGGCTATCATTCGAACATGTGACGAATATGTGACATCTGCAGAGCAATTGGAGTTGTCAGTGGTGAAAACATGTTAAAAATGGTGAGGTAAAAAAGCAGTTAGAGACTCAAGAAGTTTCCAGAGATCATCTTAACACATCATAGGACATCTGAAGCTCTTTTCTTCACGGAGAATTCATTAGCTCTGCTTTTCAGGCAATATACTTCTTTTTTTTTTTTTTTTTAACTCTACCTTTATGTAGAAAACTGTTCCTTTGACACTTGACTGCAATTCCAGCCTACAGCTGAAAGGTGACTCCATATTGCAACTTTTTATTCTAATTCAATCCTCAATCTCAAATTATTCATTATTCAGAATAAGAGGATTGAGTGTGGTATTTCATTTCAGATTCAGCTCAGATAGATACATTAGAAACAGTGAGAAAAAAAATGTGTCATGACATCTGCTAAAACCAAAAAAATCAATTACTAGCTGTTCAATACTGAGAATGCCAAATCAGTAGAGGTGATGGTCAAAAATACTTGACCTGCAAAAGGAGTCATAGGAATCTTGAAAGTCCCTTTAGCATTTTTTACATTGCAAGGTTAGAAAATCATCTGGAGCAGTGACAGACCACATTTCAAAAATGCTTTAAACCATAAAAAATAGTTTACTATATATCTTCTTGTTTCCATCTACATGCTCTCTAGCAACATAAACCATCCAGCTGCTGAAGAGGGTTGCATAAAAAAAGAATATAGCGGTCAAGGTAAAATCTTGTAGCTAGGTGATGCTGCCCTTTTACTGATGCACTTAAATTTTCTTTTTTCAACTGCAAAAGATTAGGGGACTTACTCTTAAAACTTTCAGGCAGCAACTTCAAGGATCTTGTTGTAATAATGACTATTAAAGGAGTATATACCTGGGGAATAATGTCAATTTTAAGCTTCACCTTTGCAAAAATAAATAAATAAATAAATAAAATTGTTTCAGGACAACTGAAATTCTAAAGGGAATTGCATCAAATTGTGATGCTTAGTTTTCAGAAGAGTAAAAAGTTTTTAGTATAAACAAGATCCAAGGTACTTTAACATAATGTTTATATATCTGGGGTTTTTTTAAGTTAACATCTTTAAGTTTTTTTCTGATAATGGTTGTTGTCAAATCACAGTTTTTATATTGTTGCTCCATTGCTTTTAGAAATTATGCCCCCCCCCCCAAAATACATTGCTGATAGCACATGCAGTCAAGAGAAGTGGTCATTTCATATTCTGACACTCAATGGCTGCACAAAATATCTCACATTGTATTTAATGATTGAATGACATCATAAACTTAAATCAGACACTGCCAGGAGTGCAGCAGTGTTTTTTTTTCTATGATCTCTCAGTAGCAGTTGCTAAATAGAAAACATTTGTATTGGAGCACGTAATGTTTTGTGTAATACACAAGACATCTTCTGGAGAAAGGCAGTGAAAAGCTATTCATACATGTTGTGTCTGGCTTGCTATTTTAGTATTAAATATTTTAGCTCTGATCCACAGACTAATGTTCCTGCAGTTTCTGAAACAGAAATCTCGTAATCCTGGCAACTGAACAGTATTGCATTCAGATGATAACAGCCTGGGTTCATTTTATTGTTCTGCGTTTGCAAGTGCCAATTCTTTTGTACATTTCTTGAGCGATTATTCATAGATCGTGGGAGGAATTAGTTTTCCTCTCCTGCAGAAATATTAGTGATTTCAATTCCTTCTCTTCATCTCTCTCCATCTCTTCAGGTGAACTGGAAACCTCTTAAGGGTACTATACACGAGTACTGAGGAACCATCCACAGACAATACTATGAGTAAAACCAAGAATTTTTAACACCAGGTTCATTCATTGTAAACCACTTCTGGATGAGTTTTGATCAGTCTTCCCTCTTGAAGGTGTAAGAGTTCAGTTAACAATTGTAATAATACAATTGCAACAACAAAGTTAGTTTTCTGACTTTGCATTGATCTGTTCCCTTCCTGTCATGGATCAGCAGAGACAGGATCCTCCAGCCCAGAGATAATAACAAACGGTTGGCAGAGAAGAAAAGGGAACAGCATGTTTCAGTAGTGAATTGCCTGTATAATCCAGAGGCTTTTTTTCCAACCATGAATAAGGAAAATCCAGGTTCAAACCTTCAATCCGGTATATTGCATCTTTGCACAAAGGAAAACAATTTTAAGTGGAAAGGCAGAAAGACCCAATTCAGAGTATCTAGGATTTGAAATTTCCATCCCAATTACCTACACCCCTGAAGAATACCTACAGAGCTGATGATTTTTCGGGGAAGATCACCCTTCAGCCAGTATCTCCCACTTGCCTTTCGTTAGCTCCTGAAATATTATCCTGAGCCTGAGACACTTTCTCTGATAAACTTTATTTAAGAAAAAAATAATATTTACCTTAATAAATGGATATTAAGAATTTGACATTTCCCCATGGAAACTTAATTTGTCAGATAATTTCCATCAAACTCTAGTTAGCTGCAAATGTGTCACAGTTAGCTGGATTCAGCAGCTGCCATTCATGACACAGTGCCAACAGCACTCACCCAAAGCAAGGAAATGAGCACAGGATTGGAGGTCTGACCCTGACCATTTTCTCTGGCCAACATCATATTCCTGCTTTCTCACTGCACTGGTACTCAGACACAATACATGTGGCCAAAGTTAACTACTAACCACTCTTCCTACTATTTATGTCCATGTGCAATTGTGTGCATTTAATGCAAGGCAAGAGCCCTGAACAGGAAGACTTCAAAAGAATGACATTACAGATAATTCCTAACTCTCCTCTGCTCCCAGATGGTGCTTAGACAAATGCAGAGCAGATGACCAAATGACCCACATTTATTGCTCTTCCAGTTGGAGTTAATTGAAGGGTTTCAATCAGATATTGGTATCTGGAAATTCTTTACATTCCTGTAGACATCGTGGCAGCATTAGCTCTCCCTGAACAGCAGAGAGAATATGATGCTGTGTCTGGTCTCTGGAGTATGTCTGGTCCTCTGAATGTGCACACTGGGGTGCTGGATGGACTGCACCACAGCTGCTTTCCGATCTGCAAATCCACAATCTTTCACATGGTATCTTGAGCAGAAATTTAGGGGAAATCCACACATACATTGCTGTGCACTTAGGTCTAATTTGTCATCTATATAAAATATATATTATATATAATGTAATTTTATATATTACAAATATTGAAATGTCTATTTGTCATGCCACTGCCAGTACTTACATTGCTATTTGGATATATTTTTGCCAGTACAGCCAACTGTGCTCTTGAACCTGTTTAACAGCAGCCAGTTAGGAAGCTGACAACAAAGGAAATGCTGAGATACTACAGCAGAATGGCAGAGCTATTGATGCTATTTATCAAAGATACAGACATGGTACGTAGGAAGGGAAAGGTACTCCTGGCACTTAAAGAAGCCTACAGGACAGAGAAGCAAGGGCATCTTTAGAGGAATCAGCTAATACTGGAACACTCCTGCATTGTGTTGTATTTTGTAAAATAAAATAAAAACAAAATAAAATAAAATAAATTTTTTCTTCCCCACCAGAAGGTTTTATAGTCTACTGAGAGAAACAGATGTTATCCTTGTTTACGGATAAGGAAACATGAGTTATAATTACCATGAAATGACTTAATTCACTATCTTTAGCAAAGGAAAGAGGAAAAATAGAAAACTAAAAGGAATGTATTTCAAGAGGGTAGACTTCAATAAACACTGTAAATTGGTGGGTGAGATCTCCTCGGAAACAAGTTGAAGTGACAAAGGAGTCCAGAAGATTTGGCAATTCTTTAAAGAAATGACAGTGAGGGTACAATCAGAAGCCATGCCAACATGAACGAAGGATAGGAAGTGTAATCAGAAAACAATTTGGCTAAACCATGAGCTCTTCAATGACCTGGAGCTAAATAAAATGTACAGGAAGTGAAAAGGACATTGAAATACTAAAGAGAAGTACAAATGAATAGCATAAATATGTGGGGAAAAATTCAGAAAGGCGAAGGTACAAAAAGAGAGGAAATTCGCAAAGGAAGCAAAAAGCATTCTGTAAGCACATTTGCAGTAAAAAGAACTCCAAGGAAAAACAGTGGTTCACTGCTGAGCTGAGGGAACAATTTCCTGCCAGATGAGTCCCAGAAAAGTGAAATGTTTAGTGCTTTTTCTAATTCAGCCTTCACTAGAAAGGTCAGCTATGACTAGACGGTTGATACAATCAAGGGGCAATAACTCAGGTTACAAAAGAAGAAGATCAGATTAAAGTATAGATAAGATAGATAGGTAATAGATAAGGTAGATATTTCCAGTTCAGTGAGGCACTAGGACATTTGTCCCAACATACTTAAAGAACAAGCAGATACAGCATTAGTACATCTCTAAGAGAACTCATGCAAGATGAGTAGGGTCAGAAGTCTGAAGAAGAGCCAGCACACCATCTATTTGTATGAAGAAATAAAGAAGGAGCCAGGGAATTATCAGTTTGACAGTCTAACTTGATTCCTGGAAAAATACTGGAAGAAATAATCTAGCTACTTATAAGTGCCTAGGCAGTAACAAGGAGAGGAGTAGCAGTCAACATGGATTTGTCATCTCAATCTAATTCCACTCTACAACAAGGTAACAAGCCTTGTAGGTAGAGAAGGAAAAGAAACTGTCATACAACTTGACCCCAGTGAGGCTTTTGACATTGTCTCACATAATATTCTCATAAGCAAGCTAAGGAAACATGGTCAAGATTAAATGTCAGAGAAAAGGCATGCAAAGATGGCTGGAAATCTATATTTTAGGAGTAATTCATCAATTATTTGGTGTCAAAATGGTAGGATTGTATAAGGTGGGAATCACAGAGGTCTGCCCTAGGTCTGGTAAAGTTCAGTATTTTCATGAATGATGAGAAAGAAGGGAAATGAGTATGTTTGATGCATTTACAGATAAAATCAAGCTCAGATGGGCAGTCTACAAACACATTGAAGGACAGAAGAGGTATCAGAAAGATTGTGACAAATTAGAGAGGTGACCTGGAAAAATGAGGCCAAATTTGATAAAAAGCAGGAGGAATATATTCTTGTAGGTGACAGTAACTTTTTTTTTTTTTTTTTCCCTTTTTTTTCAAATACAGGTTAAAGAAGTAGTGGAGAGACTAAGAAAGTGATTTGAGAATTGTGGTGAATCGCAAACTGTACATGAGTCAATGATGTCAAGTTGTTAAAAAGATGAGTATGACACTGGTGCATACAGACAAAAACATCACCTTTAAGGTACATGAAACATCCCTCCTGTGATATCCCTCAGTCCTGCGATACTGTCTCCAGCTTCAGGAAGGTCTGACTTTGCAGCAAGAATGCAATGTAGAGAAAAATATGACCCAGAAGAAAAGAACTGGTATTTTCTTGGACTAGGGGAAGTGTGAGAGGAGACATGAAAACAGCCTTGAGGTATTTGAAAGATAAAAAGAATAATCTCTTCTTATATGCTGAAGCTAGAATAAAATATATGGACTTTAATTATAGCAAGAAATCCAACGTAAAAAAAAAAATCAGTTTGACAAACGTTTGTCAAAAGTAATTTAGATAAAGGACATCCTAACACCAAATAGATAGATAGATACTCTAAAAGATTCCAGAATGATCCTTTTATCCATCTTTTCCTTCCATGACACACTGTGGCTTTCAGGATCATGTATAATTAAACAACGTTAACACTGGACATCTAAAGCCAAGCAGAAAAGTGAAGCAAGAAATTGGTTAAAAACAACAGTTCAAGTGTCTTTACCCCAGAATATATATCCTTTCACTTCCTCTCTCTGAATAAATAGATAAAACATGTAGAGTCTTTATGCAATAAATGACACAACAAAACTTTTTCATATAGAAAGGAAATAGCATTCAGGGTTCTTTCCATTTCTGGTTTTGCTATCTCTGTTATCACAATACAAGTGAAAAAAAGGTGATGCCAAAGCAGAGTTTTCTGGTGGAAAATACATTACAAATACAAAAATACAACATTAGACTTCTACATAATTGTATACTATTTGATTAAATGTAACCTAAAAAAAACCCAAAAACAACATTTTGACACAGCCCTGAAAAAAACTCAGCTTCCTCATGGAGCATGTGTCAGTAAGGAATACAGAAGTGACACATCCAGTTTATTAAGCCGAACTTATAATTTAGGATGGATTACCAGGTACAAAATTTCTTTTGGAGAAGTAACATGTCTCTTTTATTATTATTATTATTATTATTATAAATGTTGTGAATA
>JANHFX010009547.1:0-25000 GCA_027560015.1 Chloroceryle amazona
TATAATATTTTTTATACTAACAGTATTTTTCCTAGTTATTTTATGAGTCATATATTCTTTAACATCTTCAGCACCTATGTTAATTCTCAAAAATTATATTGATTTTTAAGTTAAGATAGAAAGCATAGAAGTAATGGTTTAGCATTGATCCTTATTTTCAGTCACTGGACTTCTGCTCATTCTTGGAATGCTTTACAGATGTGTGAGTTTTTATTTACAATTTAGGTCTGCTTTTTGTACAGACACACCTTACAGTAAATCTTCCCTTTGTGCTTAACTTTACCAAGGGCTTGATTGAGTCTTGAGTTATCAGTTGGTCTTTTTTATTCCTTAGGACCCATTTCCACCATTATTAGGCAATTTTTGATCTTTCTGAGTACATTATGTCAGTCACAAACAAAAATACAGTGACAAAACTCTTAACAAAATATGATGCATATGTTTCCACATTTCATTTTACCTGCATGAGAATAGCTTTGGTGTAGTGCTAGAAAATATCAAACAAATATTAAATAGGTGATGTCTAGAGCAATTCTTTAAATGTCATCAGATGTCATTGGTAAAGCAATATATACACATTGCCCTAGATGCTTAAAAAAAGTGTAATTCAGTTCCCGATCTTAACAGGTTTTGTATTTCTTGACCACTAATCAGAACACAAATAATCTGTTTCATATGTATTTAAATACGTGTTTATACAAAAGGGAGAGCTGTTAGGTTGCAGCAGACACCTTGCCAACTACATAATTGAAATACCATACTACAGGAACTGTTCTGGGGACATTTAAATGGTATTTCTTGTAGACAGTGTTTGTAAAAGAACTCTCTTGTGTGATCGCAAAAGGGAACTTTAGCTTCAAGGATCACTGGCAACTTACTTCTACTGTCTGCTGAGAAACTAACAGTTCATAATGAGCAGTTGGCAAGAACAAAACTCTCTTCTTTAATGCATAATCTGTACATAAATTGTAGCTAAAGGTGACTTTTCATAGCACATGTTCAAGAACAGACTCTTGGATCCATCAACTTCTGACACTTTTTATCAGTCACCTTTTGTGCTGAGCTGACAGTGCCCCTAATAGCAACAGATTTTGTCAACTGTACCCTTCTGTTGGAAACTTTAATTTTCAAAAAATTTGAGTGACTTCTGTCATGAAAACAGAACTGACACAAAACAATATGAAAAAAATAAATTTGTTTAATGAAGCTGACAAATTCATAGTTGAAGCTGCTGCTTTCTTTCATTGACTTCCTCTGCTCAGCCATTCACTTCATCATCCCCTTAGCCAGTTCATGAGCTTGTTAGGTATACCGTTCTCAGCGATTATAGGGAGTTGCACTTCTCCCAGTTCCATCCTACACTTTCCTGGTTTAAACAGATTTTTTTTAAATATTTATCCTTCTAATTGCTCCTTCGCCATTTTCTTCAGAGAAACTTTATTGTTGTTAATCTAAATGAGAAACCTGATCATCATCATTGTGATTTGTACTCCAGATACCATTTCCTCCATTAAATAAATACATCCCAAACTCATCCCTTCTTACTCAGTCTGTGGATACTCAGACATCAACTTAAAAGACCGACAGGAATAATCTTTCATCTCCCGTCCCTTTCTCCATCACTGCCAACTGCATCAACATGTTGCTTGTTCTAAGATTGCAACTTAACACCTTCAATTTGGGTATTATTCCTATTCCTCACATCCGTATTAAGGTACAACTTTTTAAGCTGTGCAGTGAGCTAAAACTCTCGTGCAGGTTCTCCACATTTCAGTTGCTACAACTGGCCTCTTTTCAGCACATGACAAATGTCATCTTGTCACACTGCTGCCACTGTTCTGCAGAGATTATTTTCCTAACATCTCTCCCTGTATCTTTCTCCAGTTTCTCTTCAAAGCATCAAATACAGGCAGTTTGTTTTCAGTTTTACAATCCTTCACAGAATGACTTCATGATACCCATTATTCCTCATAAAGCAGAAAAAAAATTGAGCCATTAATTTCCTACTTTTAGATTTTCAGATAAGCTCTATTGTACTTGCTCCTGTGCTGTCTGTAATGATTGTGAGGTACCTCATTATCGTCCTCGAAGTCAGTCATTCAGACTTCTCCAGTTCATGTATAGAAAGCTTAGGCACATATATTGCCTGCTATCATGACAGGTATTTTCTATCAGTCTGTCACTGTCATCTCTTGTCTTGCATAGGACAGTCATTTTACTGTGTCTGTGCAATGCCTACAGTATGGTCCTGGTCAGCAATATGGGGGCCTTTGTACAGCTGCAGTAATTCCCATGCTACTGCTGCTGCTACTGCTTCTGAGTCTTTCATCACCTTTGTGATTTGCCATGTGCATTGAAGTGCTTCATTCTAACAGGATAAAATACTGCCTTATATTTAATTTTTCTGCATTACTGATTCAGCTGGAAGTTTAGGTGGTCTGACCTTTCTGGGGGACAAACCATGCTCTTCTTCTGCAGCCTCGAAGTTTACTGAAATTGCAGAGCACACACATCTCTACTGCATCTGTTAAGAAGACTACAGTATTTTTAGTCCCCAAGATATAATTTGTAAATGTCTCAAAAATAAATATCTCTTTGAAGTAAGACCAAGAGATATGATTCAAAAGGACATCCAAACAGCCTTGACTTGGCCCTTCACAAGTGATTATTAAGAAAATGAAATAGTGAAGTAGTTCTGGGTGAAAGTTAAAGTTCCATTGTAAGTTAGAAAAAAAGTTAAAAGACAGAAGATAAAGTAGGAGTAAATGGTCAATTTTCAGCATGGCAAAAGGTTAACATTGCTGTCTACCACTGACCTATACATTAAACAGCATTATTTAATATATTTATTAATGAACTGGAAAATGGGCTGAAGGATATTGTATGTGTCAAAATTTAAAGATGACCAAAAAACTTATTTAGCCTTATCAAGATTAGAGATGACTTTATGGCACTCCAGAGGAATGTAGAATAGTAAGTGAATGCCATGGTGGTAGAAGAAAGACAATATTGTATTGATTAATATGATACATATTGAAGATGTAATTTAACTGCTTACACTGGTAATGTGGCTGTTTTCACTGATAAAAATTAAATATAATCACAGTGTGAGAGAGGAAACAAGTTGTATCTTTGTGTAACAGGCACATTTTTCCTCTGTCTACAGTAAAATGGAAATGAAACAATCAAGGATTTATGAAAATAGACAAGTGTGCTGATGAAAATATTGTAATACCATGTGTGATCTCATGATGTTACGCTGAATTCGGGATGTTTCATTTTAGTATAAAAATACAATTCAGTAGCCTGAAGAAGGATCATTTATTTTTTTTCCTTCTCCGCAGATACTTGTGTTATGCAGTCTAGCTATTTCAGACCATACATTGTGTCTGTAGGTAATTACTAGCAAAGCTGTACTTTGAAGTAACAGGGGAGTGTGGTTCCATCCCTGTTCATATGTATCTCTGTGTGAGTCTGCTATATGTAATAGCTTTTATCAGTGAGCTATTATTTGAAAACAAGGGTAGTTGTTTCTCTGTATAAAATATATTCTAATTACAAATGTCATTTAGGTTGTTCTAAAAAAAAAGTAGCAGCAATTCTAATATTAATATTGCTAATGATAATGTCTTAGTTGAGAAACAAAATGCCGCATTTAATGTCTGTGAAATTTCTTTGCTCCTTAAATCTTGACAAATCTTGAAAAAAACATTTGAAAAACTTAGGGAGCTTTGATTCCTAAAGGCCATGATACCAGGTTATTTACCCAAATTAGTTACCCAAACTACATTAGAACTGTCTTCGTGAATATAAGTGAATTATCTTTTTAATATATGTATATATGATTCTAGACTTCTTTAGAAACAGAATATACCACAACCTCTTTATTGTTCATATTCCTGGAACACTGTATTCGTTGGAGTCTCTGTATTGCTACACTGAAAAGTCTTTGCTTTCTATGACCTGAGTCTCTTCATGGAGCAAGTGCACTGGTATCTTTGCACAATTCCTGCCAAAAAAATGGTGATTCTTATTCAGTTGTCTAAATGACAAAACTTTCACCTGAATTGTGCAACATAGGAAAGCATGAGACTGTCAGTCATACTTCCACTTCTTTGTACACTTGTACTGTGTGCCCATGAGGAATATTTATTATTTATCCTATTTAACACTACAGTCATATCACAGACACTCCAAATACTGTTTCTTTGTTTCTGTTTGTTTCTTTTTCCCTCTATATTCTGTTTTAGTGGGACTACAGTAGCCTGTGTTTCTGTGTAAACTGGATTTCTACTCCAAAGAACAACTTCTGTTCTTGTTTAAAGAATGTGTAAATCTCATCCAACTAATTGCAGATAGGCTAGGTCAGGACCCTGAAAGATGAATGCCAAGATTTGTTGGACACAGTCCATAGCAACTCTGTAATGGTCTGATCAGGAGGGACAGGAGGTATAGAGATTAAAACTCCAGTCTCTAAATCCCCTGGAACTGTCCTGTTCTTAAAGAAAGACACAGCACTGCTTTCCAGTCTTTTTCAGTGCAGTATAGTCTTTTTCATAAGATCTTGAGATTACATCTTACTGATATTTCTCTAACCATCTCCTTTTCCATGGATTGCCTTCCATTTTAGGATTTCATACTTTTCAAATGAGATGCTTCCTTCTATTTAGCTAATCCCTTAAATCAGCTGAACACTCAAATCTTGTCCTTCAGAACATACGTTAAAGGACTTATCCACTTCTGTGGAACTTTGGGCTAGAAGAAGTTGTAACTAGCTATACACTAGAGTTTGTGGGTGAAAAATTCACAAATTACCATTAGAATGAAGAATTTAGCAGAAGATGCAGCTATAGACACGTGCAAACACACAAAACCTGGAAATGAATTGCAAAACACTATTACCCAAATAATCGAATTCATGTTTTCTATTTCACTTCTTACTTAGAATTCAGGAAAAAAAAAAAAAGTTCTGTTTTACTTATTCAAAGAAATCTTTTCTATGTGAGCATGTAAAGAGTGCCAGTGCCATTCTGTGAATCTGAACTCCAGCAAAGTACAAGGTGAGCACACTGCAGTTTCTTTCTCTGTAGTGGATGGTGCACATTTTCAGTTGGACTTTTGTCACCTTGTGTACTGCAGTGTAAAGGCATGAAACTACAGGTGAAAATTCATGTTTAGATTAGTGCACCTTTTCCTTATCTGTGTCTAGCATAAACTGATGAGTACATCACAAAAGAAAAAAGCCATTTTTGAAATAAATAATTAATTATAAAGAAGACCAACATAGAATTATTAGGAAAGAAAAAAACAAAAGTATTTTAGTTTTTGAAAGAAGACATGCTCTCATTGACAGATTTCAGCTGGTTTTAAAGCCTGTTGAGTAGTTATGAGAATAATTCCAGTTAAGAAATATAGTCCTTTCGGACTGAAAATATTCTTCAGTTTTTCCACTTGACTAAATTTCTCTGTGAACGAGCATACTGTTTGCTCCCTTGTTTCTGTTGAATTGTAATTGTTCTACCACAGAGATATATATATTTGCTTAAGAAAGGAGGATTCTGTGACATGTATGTAGAAAATAACTGCATGTTTCTCATTAATGATTTCCTACATTTATAATTGCACAGCAGCTGTATTTGCTGGTAAGACTATTTCCTTTATTAAACAATGTCTTCTACAATATATGTTGGGTTTTTAAGTATTTTTCATGTACCCCATTGAAGGAAAAAACAACATATGAAAAAGAGAAACTACTTATTGCTAATTTTATTTATGATATTAATATTTTAATCATCATTTTCCAACCTCACTTGAGGACATTTTGATAATTTACATTTGTGTTCTGGTTTTGTTATCTGTTGTGTTTAGGGTTTTTTGCCTCTGGTGGTTTGATTTGGAACTTGCCCACGTTTACAATTAAGGTTACAGTACCAGCAGTGTCACAAGAAAGCAAGGTTCTGGAAGGATGGGGAATTGTCCTGCACAGCATTTTTCACAGTCCTGAGCAGCATCCTCTTGACCTTCAATTTAATTTTGAGACAGTCGCTCTTATCCCAGAACTGATTGCTCAGTCATTTTAGCCAAACAGTCCTATCTTTAGGAAACAAGATATGCAGAGAAGAAGGAATGGGGGTTGACTTCAAAGCCTCTTGTGCTTTGCCAGGGTGCAAGGGTCCTTTATGTTTGGAAAGTCTGAAAAAAACCCAAACCAAATAGTTTGTGGAGGCCTTTGCATCTGAGTGCTTTTAAGGAAAAAACAATTAGCCACAAATTCCCTGAATACCTTTCTAGGTGGGAAAGTTCAGAGTCACTTAATGCACTGTGTTCTCAAACTATGACATGCAGATAGCAGGAGCACCTCATGGCTGAGTAAGTTTTTTTTCCTTCTTGGTGGGATTGAAAGACTGCTGTGTCCATTGTTTGCAACAGGGACTTTATTTTAGTGCTTTCACTAAGTCTTCCAGTGTGGAAGCTCATAATGTGCAACTGAAAATGCTTCATGGTTCCACAGATGAGAAGGGAAGAGCGTTCCTTAGGCATGTTCTGTGGATGCATGTGGTCACCTGTGCTTTCTTGTAAAATAGATCAAGACTCAGATTTGTAAAGCTACAGCTATTAATGCATGCAGTGGGCCAGATGCTAATATTTTGTGTTTGTGAGTGACCACTCAAGGTGCAAGGTTACAAATGGCAGGCAGGATGAGATAGTAAGACAGGAAAAAACTTGAGATCCTTCCCGTTTACATTCTCCCAGCAACATAAGGCTCAAGAACCCTTTGTTTTCAAAATCTTGAAAGAGACTTTTCATCTGTGAATTTCTAAATTTATTTTTCAAAACATGTAAACTTTGGGGATTTTTTTTTTTCTGTCAAAATTAGTACGTACGTACTTTCTTTCTTGAATAAATTTAGGTCAGGCATTAAATCTTATTAAACTTAGGAGAAAATTAAGAGAGAAAAATCACAACATTCTTATCACAGGATCAGACTTCTCCAATCCTTCTAATGCTTTTTGACTGTGCTTGAGAAGCTAGAGATCAACTTCTTCAGCAGCTGAAACCTGGCAATTTTAAACTAAATTGATAATATTATCTAGTCACAGTGAAATCATTAAAGTTCTGTATTGTAATTGTGTTTTCACGTACCAGCAAATCTCTGCACAAAAGCTTGCAGGATGTGACTGTGTTATATCCATGTATGTGCCTTCTCTCTCAATCTATTCCTAGACAATTATCAGATGATTTTGGAAGTAAGGACATTTCTGTATTTTCAGGATCCTGTCTGCCGTTTAGTCTGACTCTTATAGATATATAAATTTCTCTTTATATACAAATATATAAATTTCTCATATATAAATTTCTCTTCCAAGAGACAGATTTTTTTTCTGTAACCAGCTGGGAAATATCTTGTGGCAACTCTTTCTTTATATTCTACACGTATACCAAAAATCATAAATACCTTTTCTCTAATCAGTGTTTTGCTGTATGGTATTGAATTAAAAAAAAAAAAAAAACCAAAACCATGAAACAATAGCATATATAATGGTTACATAGATCAGTGTCTGTAAACTGAGTATCACTGATGACGCATACAAAATTTGAAAGGTAAGGTTGTTTCTCCCCTGTGGTGTTGAAGTTGTTTTTTCTGATGAGTAGAAAACTAATTGTAATACAGAGTTTCAAGAGTTTAGCTCCTCAGAAAATTTGTCTGTAAAAGCAATAACTCAAGATTTATTCAGTGTGTTTTAATTCTCCATAAGAAAAAAGAATCAGGATGTTGTTAAAGCTAATCAGTGCTGCCTAGCTAATGAGGAACCATCTGTAAATTGATTCTGGAAATCTGAAAACTGAAGTTTCTGGCTGTCTTGGAAGAAGTTTCTCTCAGACATTGCCTACTAGCATCCAAACAAACAAAAAAAATATCACCTAACTTGGTTTGTTTTTAGTAAAAAGACAAGGAAAAAAGAGCCATCATACAAGGTTTAATTTTAGTACCATTTACTTCTCTGTGCACACTTTATGTTTAGATGCCATTTATATAAATACCTTATTATCATTTGTTAAATTTTATGACAATTTGTACCACATGCCTGATGACTGTAATTCATGCATTAAACATGCACACATATTTTAACAATATTTGCATCTTATAATATGCTTTGTAACAACTTGTCATAGACTCGTCGGTTAAACATTTATTTTACAAATTCATTTTGTAATATGCTGTGGTAATAAACTATAAAAAGTTGTCCCACCTTGTAATATTTTCAGATGGATGGATATTGCATAACAAATTCTACCTTCATTTAAAACATGACCTCTCTTCTGATGAAATCTGATACGGTGTCTGGATTTATGGTGATGACCAAGTTGCGTGAGGTGCTGTCAATCTGCTTTCTGTTTAATTTTCATAGTTGATAAATGTGAATTAATCTGTAAATATTTACAAAATAATATAGTGGTTTTTTTCTATTATTTTTATCCAAATGATTCATTCAGACCGAATGGACCAACCCTCATCATGCTATAATAATTTCTGGAAATTCAATTCATTTCTGAAACTGATTATCAAAATGGTGATTGTTCCCTTGCTGGCTGCCTGAGTTTGTCACATGTATCTCTAAAGAGGCCTGTGCTACTGTCACATCTAATCTGATGAGCTGTGTAAATCTGACAGGTATATAATATTAGAAAAGTTTATACCAAGCTAGTACACAATAAAATCATTTTTTTACTATTTATTATTTTTAATTTTGGCTACCTTTGATTTTATATACTTTTTTTAACTTATGAAACTTCATTCTAAACAAAATTTTGCTTAGCTATTGCCATGCAAGTCAAGTTACTGACTTCCAACTTCCTTAAGCACCATGATGATTTTGTTTGATGTTTTTTTTTAATATGTACGTTACTACGTAGGACTCCCTGGCTGGTTTCTCTGTGTGTATGAGCGCATGTGTAGATTGTAACATTTTCATTCATTTTATTCCACAACAAGAGGTTTTCTTCAAACATGAAGAGAAAGAAGGGGATTTGAGGGTTGGTTGGTTTGTTTACATACGTATAGAGTATTAAAGGGTTCTTCCTACATCCAGTGATAGAATGAAGTCATTGAGGATTTCAGCAGTGTTCTTTGTTACCTTCCCGTACCTGAATGAAAACTAAAGTGAATGGTGGTTTTACTTTCGCTGTTTGGCTGGAGTACATATTCGGGCATCACATCTATCTGATGCAGTCTGAGTGGGTGAAGTCAATAGAGAGTGGATTGATTTTACCTCTCTTTAACATAAACAGAAATGACTACTTCAAGTGTATACTAAGGGGTAGTCACCATTAGATAATTGGCCTCTTGGAAGAGGGCTTTATTTCACCAGGCAATAGATGGTTACACCTTCTCCCTGCTGTTCACCTTAACACTCCAGTCTCGAGAGCCTTTTTTCACCAATGATAGGCAAGGCACTTTTAGTCAGCACGTTCTTGTCAACATGTATTCAACCCACTTTAGGAGACAGCTTATCTGATCTGATTGAGACATCTAATTAGGATTTAATGAATTGTGCCACAGAAATGCCTATTTTTCTACTTTGATTATGCAGGTAACCTCAGATGACTAACTAAGATATAAGTGTCCATAGCATAGACTTCTTGCATTTGGTAGAGTGATATCTCCCCATTTCCACTTCTATTTTACTTTTTTTTTTTTTTCTTTCTTCTAAATAAATTACTGCTTATGAAATGAGCCAAGCTTGTTGTCAATAGAGCTTTACCTCTTTACACACTGAGCATATTAGACTACATTCTACATACTCAAACACACTCTGTTTAGATTGCATAAATTCTGTTATGGAAGTCTCTCTGCTCCTGGAGAGAATCATTAATTCCCTTTCAATTCGATATTTTTTAGTTAGTGTTTCTCATTAGCTGAAGGCAAGCAAGTTCCACTTGGGATATGGTGTTCTTGGTGATGTGAAATCTATCCTACAGCACTGAGACTAGCAAATGCTTATTCTGCATGGGCCTGCAAGTATTCATGAAACTTCAGACTGGTCATCTAAATACTGAACTGGGTTTGGTAAACATGAATTATTTAGTCTTCTATCAAACACTTTAGCCATAACTTCTTCCATTCTTTTAAGAAAGTCTTATAGTTTGAACAACATTTTCTGTCTTTTTAAAAAAAAAAAAAAAAATGCAGCAGACATTTTTCTGTTAGGAAAATTTTACCTATTTTTTCCCCAGTGGTCATTTTTGTTAGAATCATGTTGTCTTCATTGTCTTCTTTACTCATCTTTCAAATGATGATTTTGTCTCTCTTGATTCATAGGAGTATAGTGAATTCTAGTTAATTTTATAAAGATTTTATAAAAACATTTTTTCATATGTAATAGTTTCACTGGATTTCTTAGTTTTTGTTGTTCATAGTATTTCTTTGAATACATCAAAATGATGCAGTATCCTGGTAGTTTCTTAGTTCTCATCTGTTATAAATCACATTAAGGTTGTGTAATAAATGCAGTGAACATCTGTATTATACGTGAATTTCTTTTTTTTGTTTGTTTGTTTGCTCAGAAAGCACAGAGATTCCACCCTTCACTGTGTTTCTTGGCAACCTGTCATTCTTTCACATACATTGAATATATGTGATACCTTACATGGCTGCTTCAGGATTTCTGTAGTTCAGATTCATTGCATTCCTTGTGTTCTTGGAATTGCTTTTCTTCATTTCAGATACAGAAAAGCCTGTAAGACATGATCTAGAAAATTGTTTGTACACACTGAATATATCTGTTTATACATGCACATACAAAAGTTTATATTTACATAGGGAAATACCATATACAATCCTAGCACAGGTAACAAACTGCAGGGTTGTTCATCATACACTTTTCTCATCTGAACTTTTACTAGTCTCTTTCCTTCTGTCATTCCAAATCTCTGCTTTTAAAACAATAATTTCCCAAGGCATCGTTTTCTGTTTTTTTTTTTTCTTTTCCATGTCAGTTCTTTTCCCAAAAACACAGTGACTTGTGGGCCACAAGAGAGAATGTTTGATCCAAAATTAGTGGCAAATTCAGTATCTTGCCACTTACTGAAGCCAACAGTAGGGTCTTTATATCACAGGTTGAGAGGAGATTCTAGCTACCTAGTAGATCACACACTTGCTTTAAGCCCTGGGAGGTTAAGATGCTATAGATTTTCACTACAGTATTCATATGCATACAAAAATAGTTTTAAAGTTATTTTGATATTTCTAAGATGTAAAAGTTATCAGATACCCTCAGAGGTACATAACGAAAAATTACCTTTTTTGTAAAGAAATAAAAGCTCCGTGATGCATTTTAATACATTTTTGAAGATTTTTAAGCTACTTTTTTCTTTTGTATAATTCACATTTCCTACACACATGATGATGTGATGTTGTATACAGGTTTTATGCTATTTTTGTTTGGGAGAATCTGCATAAATCACGTATGGTTTCACCATTTGTGAATAATGTGGCAACTCCAAACTCATGCCAATGAAACCATCATACTATCATATCATGTACTGTATATAACATACATACACACTTATAATGAGGTAGAACATAACATGAAAGTCTCTTCCCTCCAGGCTTGAAAAATGACTAAAAAGTAGAGGTCACTTTTCGTGCCTTGGGAAAAATAGATCAAGAAATTAAAACTCCAAGCAATACCTATAACCTTAAAATGTATTTTAATGTGCTGCAGCTTCAGTTACCCTCAGCTGAAGCTTCTCTATTTTAGCTTACAGGGTCTTGTGACCTCAGCCCATAGCAGAGTTTCAACAGTAATAGCGACAGCCATCTTGGATAAATGTAAGTGAAATTTTACTCATTTCTATAGTTTCTATCCCTCACATTCACTTTTGGAGTTTTGTTTTTCACTCGGGATGTAGACAGTATTCCTGCCAAGTAGGGTGATTGACACAAAGTAGCAGTAAAGCATCTAAGTGGGACTTCTTGCCTTTTAAATGTCACAGTATCAGACTCATTCTGTGCTTTTGAAATGCCATTATGATGACCACGCAAACCTTATTTCACCTGCAGCTAGCTTGATGGTAGTTTTTATTATCAAACATGATTAATCTGCAAAGAGGCTTCTAGTACAAAGACTTTGGCCATATAATTTTGTCTTAGCTAATGCCAAGGATGAAATCTAGGAGAGTTCAAGAAATATTTTTCTGAGAAAAAGTTTGCCTTCTTCATTCAACTTTCCCATTTCAGTTTTACTTCAGGTCAGGTTGTGGTAATCCATTCCCAAATTTGGCTTTGCATTCACTATTGTGTAAATCTGAGGCTGGAGCTGGAAAAATACATACTGCCTATGTAACCACTTTCTGAAATAAGAGATATGGAATGAAGGGCATCTGCCCACTATTGGTTTCTGAGGAATACCAAACACAGCAGATGCTATTAAAGTCCATGTTTTTTTCAACATTTGTCAGTTTGTTGTAATGGTGGCTACACTATGATCCTAATGCAAACAAAAGATAGTAGAAATAGTGTATTCATTCAGAAAATCCTGTCCTGTATGCTCATAACCTTAGGAAGCTGGCACTTAGTAGTAACATCTGAAAGTGACCTGGGCTTGGGTCATGTACAATATTTAGTCCTGAATTGGCTTTTGTCTGAATTTCTCATTTGTGTGCAATGCGGCATTCTTGATCTGTTAACTCAATATGCCACCCCTCCATCTTCTAGTTGTTCAAATGCATATACATGTATGTAACTTCGAGACATACCTAAAAGTAAGTTTTTATTTACATGTATAGTCTATAGTTGCATTGTAGCACTGTAGCTACAATAGAATCTTTTTTGTGACATCAGGTAGCTAAACGTGTAGTTGTTCAAATGCAGCCTGTTCTGTTCTTGTGGTTTCATAAAATGTATCTTATCATCAACTACATAAAATGAAACTAGCCCATATGAAGTAGTTAAGGCTAAAACCAGCAGAAGTGAAACTGCCTCCATCCGTCTTACAAACATGTCATTCTAAGATAGATAAGGGAAAGTCTTGGTGTTTGACCTGCAGACCTATAGTCAGCCTAAAAAGTCATTAGAAATCACATCTTCTTGCAGCCATATGGCTATATTAATACCTCCATAATGGATGTGAGACCAAAGCATGTACAGCAGAGTCTAGAAGCTGTGAGAGTAGAACAAAGTGTATTGAAGCCACTTTATGATTCTCTTCAATTTCTATATGTCTCAAACTTTGGTATGTCATGTAGGTGGATGGGTGGGCATTGTTATCAGCTATACACAGAAATCAAGTAGTAAAGGAAATTGAATGCCTAGAGTCTATTTTTTTTGACTAAAACTATATGAATTAAAAAAAAAAAAAAAAAGGCGTAAGAAGTGCTAGCTTGGCTAGTGGTTACTAAGCAGGAATATACTGAGCCATGAAGAATAATTCTAAAATTTCTCCGAAGAAACAGGTTTAGTTGAAAACCCATTGAAACCTTGAGGACCAATGTCCTCAAGGATAAAACTGTTTTATAATAATTACCATAAATACTCATTTAATTTCAAAAGAAGAGAAGATGTTCTTACATTTGTCATTGCAAGACTAAGTTAATGAAAGACCTTTGAAACCACTGTCAATAGGAAGTATGTATAGATTTGGAATGTGAGTATAAAGTAGAAGATGAATTTGTGAGATGAATTTCATTAAATCAGCAGTGTGATAGCAGTTTTAAAACCAGCTATGCCTATGTGCTTATCAAATACCATTTATGTTGTTGGGGCTGTGTATGCCAACATAAATTCATTGCCACTCCAATCTCAGTCCTGTAGTTGTTATCTTTTTGAGACTGTAGTGTATGTGACATCTCAGTCCCATTAAGTGACGTGATCCTTCCACAGAAGAGTGATCTCCTGCTTTGATAACTGTCGCAGTCTTGTAACAGCATCAAGATTATTGAATAAATAAAATGATAATGTGATTCCATACTGCTTGTTAAAACAACAATCTCTTGATAATGGTTAGTTACAGTGTGTTTTATTTCCTCTTTTTATTATTTTATCCAGATATCTTTGAACAGGCAGACAATTAAGAGGATGTGTTTATATATGTCAAACTTCGGTTTTGTACTACAACATGTTTTATATATACATATCTAACATTTTATATATATATAACATGTTTTATATATAGTAGGTAAAATATGCGTATATAAATACATATATGTCTAAGTGAAATGTTGGGGCTTATATATCTGTCTATTTAACACTTCAGTATGTTAAACAAGGACTTTGAAATACAGTAGAAAGCAATTTGTGATGCCATGCTATTGAAGGTGTGGTAGAGCATGCTCAGAGATGGTATAATATGAAAAGCTTGCTGTAAAGTCGTTTAAGATATTCGAAAGCCAGATGCTCACAAATCCAGTCTGCTAATCCATTTGGCCAAATAGATATAACATTACGTACTTCGTACATGATACAAACTTCTAGGAATTTCAGTTTCTTTTTTATGTCATGCTATCATATTTCCAAAAGTCTAGATAGTGCAAGAAGAATTTGTGCTCCTTAGTAAAAAATATAAACCACCTCTAAGGACTTTGTGGAGATACTGAAGTAATGAAGGTACTGGTGCCATTACCAGCATATTATTCATGACTGGAAGTCATAGGTATCTACTTACGTTATTCTTGTGGTTCTTCATAATTTTCTTTGCATTCTCAATGTATAAAAGGCAGAGAAATGTTAGACACTTGTTAAAGAAATAAAGTTCATCCCTGTTGTGTATATTGCTTCAAATATAAATTTTATTCAGCCTGAAATCTCCATCCTTTGAATGTTCCATGAACAGTGAAGTCTAGATGGTTGGAGTGATTTGGGGGTCGCGGAGATAGTTTTTTCAAAGATCTGTGTCCAAAAACCCATACAACATGCCATCACTTACAAAGTAATGGAGAGATTTTAATAGTTCATTTCTCAGTGCCTTTGCCTCTTAAAGTGGGAGATGTGCTTAGTTTTTTGTTTGTTTGTTTGTTTGTTTTTTCAAAATTCATTCATTTTAAAACTTGCTTCAAGATGTCTTACATGTAGCAAAACTTAGTATGGCTTCAGCCATTTAATGAGTTTGCTGTTCAGAAACTCCCATTAATGACTTGGTCATCAGTGCTGACAAGTAACAGATAAAGAGAGACAGATAGATGCATATATACACATTTTTAGGCAGCCCCTAAAGCTTTACTCCTTCCCCAAGAAAATGTAAACAGCTTAAACATCTTCAGCAACTCTATAAATGAGAAGATGCCAACAGCATGTCCCCTTCTCTATTACCTGGGTGTCCTACCTGTGTTCACCTTACATGTGTAAATCCTGCTCAAATTTCCTTGTGTTTGTTACCACTGTTTGATATTTGTATAGTGTTCATAAAGTGTATAGAGAAAATAAAGATATCCATCATTAACAGCTTAGGACTAACTCTTAACTGCTCTTTTTATTTGAATTGGATATTCAGATCTCTCCTTTTCTTCTCCTTAAATCTCATTTTTCTAGCCCTTGTGGCTTGTAACTGTGTCTGAATGCCCATACTTTAGAAAACTCTTCAAATTAAGTAAGCTGAGTTTTCTTTACCAGTTTGGTAAAATATTTGTGGCCTTTTAGAATTTGTCAGAGGAAGTATACCACTGGAAAAAAAAAAAAAATAGCGAAAAATGTGAAGTATTTTAGCAATAGCAATACAATTGATCCATCATTAAATATTTCATTAGAGCTTCATTAAGCATTCCATTTAAAACATTTTTAAATATTATTTTTCAGTACTAAAATGCTCTGAAATTTGTTAATTTTGTGTCAAAAAAAGGTTTTGAAGAGCAGAAACATTCTTACCTTCTCAAAACAACTTTCTTATTATTAGTCCAAGGTGTATAATATCCAAGTCAGGCTCACCTCAAAGAAAAACTTTCCTTTTGAAATTTCCTTCACTACTATTTTCAAAAAGCCACATTGTAAAAAAAATGATTTTAAAGAAAAAAATCTGGACTGATCCTAAGCAGCATTTTTAACCTTGCACAACTGCCTGTAAAACAAAGAAGTTCCTTTTCACACTGTTGTTCATTGCTCATTTTTTATATGTTAAAATTGGTTTGGTTTTTGCATAGGTGGGCAAGAGGGAAACATTGCTATAGCACCTGCGAGCCTTAGCTATGTTTTTAGTCTTAGTTTATGAACCACTGTAGTTTTAAAATTGCTTGCATGTCTGGATGAAAAATAATTTTTCAGCAATTAGTTTGTTTGATTAGTCTCAGTGTCTTCTTACAGATTTTAAAAGCTGCAGAAGCTCTGATAGAACATAGGAGGTGGTACATGATCTTCTCTTAGAGTACTGTAAACACTGTACGTAAGTGAAATGTAATACTGTCTTTTGTCAAAAGGATAACATTCGAGGTCATACAGTAATTAAATTAATACTTCTGGAGTTTGATAAGCCCAGGTCACAATGACTTTCATTCACAAGGTCAGTTCTAGGGTGACCAGTTGTTGATACTTTCAAGCTTGGGGACAAAGCCGATGCTATGTTCAGATCAGTACTGTTTTCAGAGTTAGGTCAGGTAATTTAGGTACAGAAGTGCATTTTCTTATATTTGCAAGATACATTAAGATAAATATACTGGATGACATTCTAATGAATTCTAATTAATATAGCAATGATTCAATAAGAGAGTAATAGTGAAAAGCATATTTTTTTACCATCCCATTACAAAATATTCATTTTGTCAGTAAATGGCATTATTTTTGTCATCATTAATTATATCCTTGCAAAATATTTACAGATTTTTATACTTAAAAATCCATGTCTACAAATAAAAACTGGCTTTAATTGATGCAGAGGGAATTTGTGTTATACATCAAATAACTTGGGACATAAGCAAAGTAAGAAAGTGCTGGAATAGTCTGCTGGGGATGTTATGGAATCTCCCTTGCTTAAAGGTTGTAAAAACATTTTGAACAAACATATCTACTAAACAAAAGAGTTTATTCTGCATTTATAGAGAGGGATGGACTATCTCATTTACCAAGGAGTCTTCTTTTTGCTCTGGGATTTGCATAATGATTTCTTAACAAGGAATACTTCTTTTTTAGCTTATTTATTTTAATGAAATGAGTTCAAATTAGATTGCTAATCAGTGATTACAGTAATTATGCCTATGTGTATATTTAGCGAACATTGGTTTGTGAAGGTTTTTAGAAGTAATCCAAATGGTATGACAAAGAAGCTACATCTATTACTCTCAGAGTAAGTATGTGAAGTCTATTAAGATAATCTCTGGGTAGTTTCTAGAAATAAATAAAATTGAGAGGCAAACAGGAGTTTGTACAGAAAATACTTTTTTAATGGAAGTGTATGGTTAATATCTTGCAGAATGTTCTGTGCTTATTTCAAATTTACACTGTGATCTAAGTAATACTGAATTTTCATAGGATTGAAGCTTTGTGACTAATTGATTTTTGTCTAGAAAGCCAAATAAAAAAAAAAAACCACAAGTTCTTAGGAATTTATAATTTTCAGTGTAACGATGCCTGGAGATCTATGAAGAGTACTGCTTTATTAAATGATAGGCATTTTTATGAAAAAGACATTTTGAACAACAGAAGTAAAAATTCAGGAATTAAAAAAGTTGTTACTTTCAAAACTAATGGAGAAGATATTTCTGCCCCCTGCTCCATTTTAGGACAGTGGTCACTCTCTGAGTTGTAGAGAGTAAGGGACCTGAATTCCTCCACAGATGAGGGAGCCACTGGCACATGCTATCCCAGTGCATAGGGTGCTGGTGTTGATGTGGAGCTGAACAGTTGAGTGAAAAGACTGAGTTTCTGGAGCCATCTGGTTCACCAGCACTTCTGACAATTGAAACTCTTGAATGCAGGCCCCATTGCAATTTCAGCCCAGGTCCAGGTTCTCCTCAGTCACTGTGTAAGAGGACATGGGACATGACCCTGGCCATCACAGCCTTTAAATGAAATGTGGTAAAACCCACTTTTGTGTCCTTTTGAGGAAGTCAACATTTTCCGTTTAAGAAGCGTCATAATAATTCCCTTTTCTCCTATTTGTTTTGGGGTTTTTTGGCTGGTTGTTTGGTTTTGCTTTTTTTTTTAGCAATATGCACTTTTTATGGTTTGCATTAATTTAAATTTAGGGTGTTGTTTTATATAGTTCTTGACTTGAAGTGTGCTGCTTCTGTTTCTGATTAAAAAGGGCTTGTGAGTCCAGAATTTTGTTCATGTTTTGGTACACCTATTAAACCTCTTCATTTCCCTACAAGTGTTGCATCCTAAGAACTTTAAAAATATTTGTTCTATTTCATAGCACTGAGAGTGCTATATATGTTTTTGTTGTTTGTTTGGGGTTTTTTTCTGCCAAGAAGACTCCGATATCTAATAAACCTCAGCTCTGATCATCTTTTGAAAAGCTAAATAATGCTTTCATTTGATAAATGTAAAGTGACATCCTTAACAAAAATACATTGTTCAAGAAATATCAACAGTATATTAAGGTAATGAAGATATGTGTAAACATTTTAACGATCAAACTATTATCTATATAGAAGACTGAAGAAAATATGTTGCTAAGTGCTGCACCATTTTTGTGATTCCTCTTGAGAACGAGTTAGCAATAATGAAGGTGCTCTGCCAGCTTTATTTAAAGATCCATGCTTAAAAATTACTAATTTTATAGCATGTATTTTCTGTTTATGTGCCTGTCAGTTTTAAACAGTTTTTGATATGCAAATGCAGGATGACAGTTCTATATTCTGTGTCATTTCTTCACTTGAGTTTTTCATGGTATTGGAATAATCCCTTAACAGATATTTATAGAGTTTGTACTGTTATTTTGACAAATCAGACATTGTTATTAAAATGATAAAAGAAAGTAATTTTAATACTTTTTGCATTGGAAGTTCTAAACTTAAAAAAAAAATGTTTCTTAGCTCTATTTTAAACCTTTTATAGAAATTGGGTCTTCTTAGTACTACTTTTTTATGGTAGAAAAATCTGTACTTGAGAGTGGCTTCTAAACAGATGTATCACTAAAGATGCACCTTTATGTCTCCTTCAGTCATTTTGTTGTATGTGCCTATACCAAATTGTGTGTTCCAGTAAATCAGTTCCTGAATGTCATATGCTCTACGAGTACTAAATTTGGCTCCCACTGGAGATAGATAGTTGTTCTGCAATTTTCAATATAAACAAACTCAATCTTCTTGTCTGTAATTCTTGTAGTTGCAAAAAGTTGTTGCCTTACTGTGGCCAATGTGCTCAACAAGGTGGCGAGTTGGGAGGATTTGAGCTGTATGGCCTGTTGCAGTGCATGCCTAAGCAGTGGACAAAGAGAGCACTTCAGTCAAGAAAACTATAAATTTGCCTCATCTCTATCTAAATAACACTTCATATTTTGATACTAAGCCTTGGAATTGATTTAGACTAAAAACAGAGACTAAGAAAATGGAATCAGTATTTCCATGGTCTTGAACAAAAGAAATCATTGGCAGGTGACGTAGTGTTGGTAGTTAGGTCCCGGCGTTCGGAAGATTATCGCGTTGTACGGGAAGACAAAACCCTTTCCCTATAGCAGCGCTTAGTTATGATGCAAGCAGATGGAAGTGACATTGTAAACCCAGGGTATAAAATACCATGTCGCCCACCAATAAATGCCATTTTGCCCTCCACCACGTGAGTGTTTTCTTCCATTCTTCTGATCTCCATAAGCATTTTTTTCTTTTAGATCACACGACATTTCCTTATTAAGTTAACCAAAGGACTGTTTTGTTACTCACTGTATTATTTATTTCTGAAAAGACTAAAAAGTACTTAAGCTAATACCCATGTCATCTCTTCTGAAACTGCCATATGATGTTATATAATTGAAGAACAGTAGAGGAAAATTCAGGATTCACACTGGGAGAGGTCTAACTACAGTCCTCAAAGACTGGATTTGTTACACCATCAATGTTTGTATGAACAAACAGCAAGACGTTAGCAAAGCAAAATCGGATACAGAAATGTCTACTCTCTATGTGAACATGACTGTATTTTATACAGAACAGGGAAATATGAAATCCTTTCATTCAGCTCACGTCACAACAATGCAAAATGCTGAGGTGATTTCTAGTTGGCAAGAACATTAAAACAAACCAAAAGTTACATGTGAGTGCAGTTGTAAAAGCCTATGCAAAGTAGGTATGCTTACAAGAAAGTGAGTAGCAGATGATTGTGCACATCCTGATATTGTTTATACAGACATCAGATCTGAGGGTCTTGCAAATTTTGACAGTTTTTGGCCTGAGGAATTAGTACTAGGGTGGCTTCAGGATACTTTTATGCCTTCCTGATCCTGGTTAGAGTAGTCTTCATGAGGCCTTGCAAAGAGCTTTTGAGTGTTGTTTTTCCCTTAGTGGGAGACGGTATTTTATATGTTACAGGTTTGAGAAAATAGTTAGGACACTGTAGCTTCAGCATTATTAAATTGGTAGAATCTGGTCTGTTCAATGGCTGCTATTGATCAAAAAATACTTAAGGATTATCATAGTCCTCCATTTGGCTCCTCTTATAGCTCATGCTCATATGGGAATATATTTTGCATATTTTTCTCCAAACATATTGAGAACATTTTTGTAAAGTATATCCATATATTTTTAAAAACAAACAAACAAAACCAAAAAAACCTCAAACCCTCCCACCAAATTTTGTACATCGAGTCATTTATTTTCCTTTTTAAAAAATCTTGTACAGGATTTTTAACTGGCACTCTTGCTTACATAAAGAAGCATGAAGCCCATGTATTAACTCATTAAAGAGCCATTAATCCACTTTCCTCATATGCAAAAAAACCCACCTTTCCATTACACACCCCAAACACACATAAACAATAAAAGCGCTAACAAAATTATAACTAATGACAGGCTCTTTTGAAATTGCTGTAGAAAGTTCAGATTTACATAAACACGTACACAGAAGTTGCCTGGCCTGAGGAGTGTTTTGTTGCCCTAGTTCTGGCCTCCCTTGACAGTGTTGGTCAATGTTTCCTTGTGCTGTTGTAATCTGTGGCTGTTTCCAAAGCTGGATGGGGAGTGCTCTTCAGTCTCTTCACAGGCAGCTTTCCCCCATTCACTGTCTCGCAGAGAAGAATAATTTTCTAGCAGTGGAGAACTAGAAAGCAGCTTGCTTTGCCTGCTCTTCAGAAGCTGATGGCTTGGCTGCAGGACTGCATTTCATGGTTGGTGGTATGGCCCCCTTTTATCACAAACTGTACACAAAAGCCTAAAAGTAAACAGATAAGGGATTTAATTCAACCACCAGACAGGTAAAATAAGTGGATTGGAGTAATCATAATGCTCATCCTACTCATCCTAAAGTAGCCTACTTGGCCACTTTAAAGAGCTGAGATCAAAAAGTGCTTCTTTTATCTTTATCTTGATAACATCCATAAGATACGATGATATGCATGGATACGTTTTCAACGTTCTGCAACTGCAGCATGTGCCTTTGCTCTGTCTGCCAAGATTCAAAGGAGGTGAGGCAGTATTTGGAAAGGAAATCTTAGATATGCTGTGTGGGTCCTGGGCAAGGTGCCAACGATACCCAAATCATTGTGATCCAGGTCACTTACCTTTCTATCTGAAACTGTCCTTAACTGAGATTTGTATGTCTTACCTGCAACAGTTACAAGGAAGACTAGCTCCGTAATTCACGTGCTGGCCACATTTTATGCCTAGAGTATGTTTATGTGAGCTGGAGATAAAAACTGTGGTCTGCAATTTGGTCCCATACAAAGTTGTCTTTAGTTTGCTATTGGTGACAGCTGCGTGTTGTTGCTTTAGGAATAAATAATAAATAGATAAGTAAACAATAATAAAAGAGTAAATGTCAAGACTAGTAAATATGTATTTTTAAATATCAAATGATTTATTTTTAATAAACATTGCCTTATTATGAAATCAGTATCAATATCGAATCAAATGATTAGTCACAGAACATATAAGCAAGCTACTGTGCAAATGTAGGTGTGTAACAGGGTGACCAGATTTTACATGGGCATAAACAGCAGCTGGAGAAAGCCCTGTGTCCTCCTGTTGTCAATAAGCCAGTTTTTCTAAGCATCATGTAAGTGAAAATTGCACGGTGTCTTTTCTGTAACTTTAAGCCCAAGGAAATGGTAAAGTCTCTGCACTCCTCCAGGGGCAGCTGCATTCTGCACCATGCAAGCTTATAGGATATATCACACTCATAAAAGGGCAGCACAACAATAATCTTGAGCCCGTCTCTTACTTTATTTCTATCAGTTTCCTCTAGATTGTACTGTTGACTTCAGTGGCCTTTTAGTACACTGTTTTTGCATAGATGTAGGCAAGATAAGAATTTACCTAGAATGTGTCACACTATATGCATGTAATCAGATTGTCAGTATCCAGCTCCTGTACATGCAACAAAGTAGCATGTCCTTGAAAACTAAGATAGCCAGAGTGGAGCACAAAAAGCCAACAGCCCACTCAGATTTGAAAGTCTGGTGCTTAATACATACATGCTTAAATGGGACTCTGGCTTGGGGATTGTCTAGCTTTGAAAATCATACTGCATAAGTGTTGCTCATGCATGTTCAAATGCTCTCAATGTGCATAGTTAGAAGATAGACCCTGTTTCGTTGTCCTGTTTTTTGGCACCATGTGAAATGCTTCATTTTGGTCACCTGAGGTTCCCTGGCTAGTTGGTGAAAAGAGTTAACATTTCAAATATTCAAGGTTTAGTTGGGCTGTATTATTTCCTGATTGTATCTCATCCTGCATTTACTATTTGAAGACTTTTCTTTAGGAAAGTGGAGCTGCCTCCATTTTTTATCTACAAGAATTGTTTCACACTCTTCTGCTTAAAGCTGAAAGAAGGCAATAGAAGAGTTGTTCTGCTGAGCTAGGAAAGATACTTCTCTTGGACAGTCCTTCCTTCCCTTTACAACAGAAACTCTTTGAGGGGGTCAGAGCAATTACCCACTTCTAGAAGACTTAGGAATACAGATGAGTGTCTTCAGCCTATTGCACATTTTACAGGATAACAAAAATGAACTGCAGAAACTTTTAAGGTGATGGTAATGGAGTATCTTGGGATGAGGTTTGATTTGGGCATGTGGGGAAGGAGTATTTCCACTGGTTTGGATACATTTTGTTGGAAATATAGAGTATAAATTGCTTCAAAATACAATGTAGTATTGTTGTTTGGTTGTTTTCTGTTTGGTTGGGGTTTTTTTAAGAAATAGAAACCTAAGTCAAGAACCTGTGCCAAGTTCAGCAGTTATGCTGAAATTTTCTAAGGCTGTCTTGTGTGTCTTGAGAATTGAAACATGGCAACAGTAAAATAATTCCATCATTTAGAACGGTATACTGATTTTTTCAAACAGTTATCTAAAATTAATAAAACATTTTAATTGATAACTATTTACATATATGCAAAAAATTGCCTGTAGGTAATACAGTTCTGGTTTGAAAGCATACTGGGTGTCTCGTACACTTCCACTGGAATAATAATTTTGGTGGCTCCAAATGGCTACGCATGGGCAGTTCTCTGCTCCTTCATTTCTGTGGTCACTAACATATTGTTCCACAGTGGAAAGGAAATTAAGTATCCTTATCAGTGAAAGTTGTTACGTCCCTACATCAGGAGGTTCCTTGTGTGATTCCTGGAGAGGAAACTCTCACAGAGAAAAATTTGAAGTTCAGAACAGAGCTCAATTTATTCTGTCTGAATTGCCATCTAAAGAAGTTTCTCTCTTTCTCTCTTAACTGTATAAATATTATACAGACACTCCTAATTTAAACTGTTAAAAGTTACAAGCTATGATATGCCTGGTTGCAGGCAGTCTGTGTACTTGCTGGCATTATCTTGTAAGAGGGAAACAGCGCTGATAGATCTGGTTTTCTGACACACAAATAGTACAATACTTTGAAAAAGCAAGTTCAGTCTGTAAGCCATACAGTCCTCGAGCTTTTTGTAGGTTCATTATAATGGTATTTTTTTACAAGGACTGTAGGTGTCTAGAAACTGGAATGAAACTTGGAATATTATTGGCCATCAAATAGTTTCAGCTGGCAATAATTCCTGGGTGTCATTGACCTGAGGCAGATTTGTACCATTGCCCTAGAGCTTCATATCCCATTACTCAACATGCAAACCCATAAAGCTTTAGATAATGTTTGTTCTTGAAACTCTTTCAAACTAGGAAATTTAAATTTCTGTTTTAATTTTTGTTCCTGTAGTATTTGAAATGCTTCTGTCAATGAAGAGCCTAAGTATACTTTGCTGTATACATGAATCAGGTATAACCTTTTATATGTGTTTGTATGGACAGAGTTGTCAGAGCAGAGAAAGACAGAATATCTTGAATACAACAACTATCGTGTTTTGATACAGGAAATAAAATGTAGGGGGGTGTTAGTAGTCTTTGATCTTTTTGCTCATAAAGTTTGCAGGTTTCTGCATTTCAAACTTCTAGCATTTGTGTATCTGTTCATTACTGGTCTCCCATGTAAAAGGTGGGATACCTTGAATGAGTTGAGTTCTTTAAAAGGAATCTTAGTGCCTGTAAGACTTGAAAGTGCAATTTCATGAAAAGCACTAGGTAAGAACACAGAATTTGAACTCCATTACACTGCACCGATGAGGTTTGTTCTGAAGAACCTTTATGTACACTGACCATGGCTTGAAAAATGATATCACAAAATCAGAATGTTTTTTCATTCAGTTAAAGTATTATATTCAGTGTAGCAGGAAATGGTTTTGCATGACAGTACACATGTAAATGTCAATGCATATGTCATTTACAGTGTATCTGGGTGTTCTGTGAGATTCCCAATGATCACATTGGAGTAAACTGTCTCTGTTACACTAAATAAAAAGTGCTTAGTAAAAATTGCTGCAATTTTTTCCTAGACATCTAATGACATGGTAAGAATACAAAACAAAACTACCAGAAACAACCCATTT
>JANHFX010009547.1:30000-35000 GCA_027560015.1 Chloroceryle amazona
TAGTGTGTCTCCTTTGGTTGCATTTGTTTTTAATCAAAGTCAGATTGGTCAAGCAGTTTTTCAAGGCTTCTGAAATACGCAAAAGCTTACTGAAGATGCAGCCTTCCATTTGTTCCATTAGGAATATGATTTGTCTAGGTAATATGAAAAAAAATTAAATTGTATTATTCCTCTTATTGGTTAGTTCATAGGAACTAGGATGAGTGTTTAGCTGATGAGCTTCTTTACAGGTAAAGCTGAATTTGTCATGTATAACAGAAGAATGGTGTGAAATACAGAAGCTCAGCCTCCAGCATTTCTCTATCAAAGTAATCTGAGGAAAAGCCAGATTTGTTGTCTTCGAAGATGTTCTATCTTAATTTCTGCACCCATGTTCATCAATGTTTTCATTCTGCATCATAGCTTTTCTTGTCTTAGCACATTCACATGTAGTAATAAAGCAATGTACAGTTGTCTTGGCCTGAAATTATGTGTTAAAATTTTGTTTACATATCTATTGTTTTATTTAGCGGGACTTGTAAGCTAATCCAAAGAAATGGGGACAGCCTGTGTCAGAAACATGAGAAACTCTTCAGGCTTCCATCAGGGTCCATCATGGAGCTGACAAATCTACATGTTCTACAGAAGCTGTCCGACCTATTGTGTCTTGTAGGGTTGCTGTACCCAGTCATCTTCATGACAGAGTTGGGAATTCAGTTTCTTTGAAGATGCCTTGTAAAAAATGGGTTGAAGTCATAAATCACATTTCACTTTGTCTCTTCAGTTTTTCATGAGAGGTCCAATGAAGAATTTTTTTTTGGAGTTTGTAGCTCACTCCAGCATTTACTTGATGGTATTTTTTCACTAGGTCTCTCTACTGTCCTCTACCTGAACTGACTTCACATGCATTGAGAGATTTCTGTGAAAAAGATTCAGCGTTTGCCTCTTTGCTGCATTTTTGTAAAATCATATGAGAAATCTTGACAAATGCAGACACTAAACCAAGGAAATACACCTAATGCACATAATTGGCCATAAAATAGCAGGCTTCTGATAGTCTTCCGACCCAGATAGCACAGTAACACTATGCCTGTAAGAAATAAAGTGCAGTCTGGTGTATCACTGAAGGCTGTGAAATGTACCACTTTATATTACCTAATTACAATTAGAGAAATCTCTTTGCTTAATACGTTTTGCTAATTTAAAATTCAGGCAGTTTTCAAAATGCCTTGTCCTTTTTCTGTGGGAGAGAACACATATCAGGTACGACACACACATGGATCTTCACATAAACTCTGTTAAAGGCAATATTATCTACATAAATATGTATTTTTACTAATGGTCTTGACTACTAGTTTTTTTCATGCTTGTGTCCATCATCCTGAAAAACAGATGTTTTAAGTTCTCTACTTCAGTTTATATAATTGAAAATGACTGTTGAAAAATGCAGGAAAAACAAGTTTGGAGAGAAAAGCTCTTAAAGCATACTGCAAAGCAGGGGTGTCTCCAGGTCTAAGAGTAAGTACAGAGTCAGACTGATTCAGAGCAGATATTACAAAAGCTAGCAGAAATATCTCTGGCAAAGGGAAATCACCTGTATTTCAGGCTGAGGAATGGAGGACTCTTGCAGCAGCATGAGTCTTACTGCACTTCTCACTGGCTGGCATCTTTAACAGAGCATGAATAAATCAGAGCCTCTAAAGAGAGTTCAGTTAGTTTTCACTCTGTTTAGATCAGAGTGTGTTTGAAAATTCACAAGCCAGAACGATAGAGGGGATGTAAAGGTAAGAGAAGTGGAGTAACAAGTGTGCAACACCTTCACCATTTGCTATATATTATGGTAGTAAGCATGTAAGGATTAGGAAAATTCTCACCAGTGTTGAAGGTAATGTTTTAATTGGGAAGGTGTCCATCTTCCTCTCAGCCTTCGCATTTCTGTGTGACATGTGGCAGTTGAATACCATCACTGAGGCAAAATTGTTACAAGAAGGCAAGTTCAAATCTCACTTAAACAGGAGAATCTTACTGGCTTCAGAGGGAATTTAACACTGACTCAGGTCAGTGAATTTTACACTTTGCTCATGGATCCCAAAGTTGCAAAAACTTGGGTTAGTCCTGTCCTTAGGACTGGGTAGACTTAGAATAAGACAATACTGCACAGAGATGTGGAATTTCCAGTACTACAAAACTTAGGTGTCACAAAGTGTAACAAGCAATATTAACCATCTCAAAGTTACGTGTCTACCCAGAGTCTACGCTCAATGAAGAGAGGCACATCCAGAGAGGCATTAGTCCCATGTTAAAATACATGCATAAATTAGATCAGATAAACTTTCCTCAGGATTTCCTTATTCTGTTGACTATAGGAGTCCAGTGATAGCTGAGATGAAATCCTCCCTACAACTGTCTGATTCTGAGTGGAAGTCTTATTTGTCTTTTACATTTGTATTTTAGAGTTAGACCTTCAAAATTTTAATTCTTAAAATTCATTTGTTGTTTGCAAAAGATTGTCAGACTTTTTAATAATGGCTTCTGCTTTTACTTTCGGATTCTTAATTAGTCAATATTTTAAGAGTGTAATTTATGCTGTGATGAATTGTGTGAAAAGTGGAATTCTGTGTAGTATTAGATAAAGTAATTTCTTCTTAAAGTAAACTTCAGCAGACTTATTTTTTTTTTTCCTCTAAGTGTTACATTAATGCAAAGTCTTTCAGGATAGAGTCAAGTAATAGAAATATTAGAAAAGGTTTTTCTCTTAAGATTTATGTGTGATTTACTTTATTAATAATAATAATATTATTTTTGCTGATTAACAGAAGACAGGAATGTCCTACAATCATCTCACAAAGCAGTATTTATATGCCAGCTTGCTATTATATACAGAAAAAACATTTGAATTTTGCTAGACAGGCAAGTGGCTGCTTTTTCATGGGTGGAAAACTTGGCCTGCTGACAGCTGTTTGACTGTGTCCTGGTTAGCTTGAGCAATTGTTTCACACAGTGTGTCTGCTGCAGTGGCTCAGCACATACCTCAGGCTCTTCCATGGGACTTTTTCTCTTGCATACACAAACACACATACTTGCTGTGTCTTCCCTGCTGACACCTGTATTCCTCACAGTTTGTGTGTAGGTGGGCATTTGTGCATATATAGGCATTTTATCACACTGAATAACAAAGAGAAAATAAAGCCATGTCCAAACCAGCACCTACACTAAAATGCATCCTCAGGGTTTAGTGGACAAACTAATAATGTTGTGACAAGGTTTCCCAACTTTTTTGACTGAGCACGTGTTTCTCTTTGCAGAGACTATGTGATTGAGGTGGCAATCCTTGCTTCATACCACGATATGTCTGTGGCGTTTTTATTCCTGTATAAATCTGACTTCCTTAAAAGACTATCTGAGCAAGAAAGGTTTTCTTATACTGAAGTCACGTAATGCGCAAATAGTTTTCTAGGCTGAGTGTCTATGGTGTAAAACATTTACTGCTTTAAGATACTTATTTTGCTGTCTGTTTTAATCATATCTTTTGAAACAGTCTCAATAGATTTTTCTATTCGTAACATTATGACACTTGATAAGATGATTGATTATGAAGCGTTGAGAGCCCTACCATGTGATCATTTATTTTTAAATACACATTTGTACTAGCCAATGCTTACATTTCTTGCAGGAATCCATAAGAGATGTGAAACATAAAGCTTGAGTCTGATCAAATCTGATGCCTCTGGAAATAGAATGCCACAGTACTGTGGTCTTAAAGTAACAGATTCTGACTGAAACTGGAACTTTGCAGTGATAAATATTATGTAAAAAATTATAGTCCATCTTTGGTACAAAATAAAAAAGACATACAGTTGTGGTGGAGTCGAACTAAAATGTGTTTGACGATGATATCTTTCTTTCCCTGTGCAGGTGCCTGTGTCAGTGGCCATGATGACTCCCCAGGTGATCACCCCTCAGCAAATGCAGCAGATTCTCCAGCAGCAAGTGTTGTCTCCACAGCAGCTTCAAGCACTTCTTCAGCAGCAGCAAGCAGTTATGTTGCAGCAGGTAATGTGGGTTACCTGCTTTGGACCATTAGCGCAGGGCATTTGTGCAAGTGTCAGCCAGATTTTATGGGTCTTATTTTGTAATATTTCATCGTTCATTACACCAAGAAGAATGAAAATAAATGTGAAACTTCTCAGTCTTCAAATTTCTTGTTTTAATTGCAGAAGTGTGAAATTGTGATTTTGTAACATTATTATATTAAAAACAAGAGCAGCAGCAAAGTGCATTACAAATACTGAACAAAATGATATTTAAATTTTCAAGTGCTTAGGCACATTTTAATTGTAGACTTGCCAAGGAAAGTGCAAACAGAGTTATAGGTAATTGTTGCTTTAAAATTCATAACACTGTAGTGCTCCCTTTAGTCACATAAATGGTATGCGGTTATGAAATTTGAACTTAACAGCTTGTTTCATCATGGGAAAAAGTTTTTTTCTGTTTTCTTTGGTTTTACATCCAAAAAAATTGTCCTAGATAAGGCTAAAAAGAAGAAGGAGGTTGCTCTTTCCTTACCACAAGATCTGGCAGCTAAGTGAAGAATCCATGAACTTGTTGTTCATACAGTAAAAATAAAGTCAGATCAGTACCTCAGTGTAATGCAGAGTGAATTTTTGATTGGGTGTTTAACTGTCGTACAGAAAATGATGTGTCTGTTTGTCATAGTCATAGCACAATCACTGTATGTTTAAACACTTGAATATCCAGTACCATGATCATTACAGGCAATTCACCTTCAGTTGTGAATCCAGCATCCTGCTAAACAGATTGACAGATTAATTACATTTTTTCCCCTAAGAAGCAGACAGTTTAGTACGGCCTTAGTGACTTGTAGATTTCTTGCAAGTGGATGAGTACAGCTTCTGATTTGTTTTATAGGACATATGAGGAACTTAGGTATAGTTATTTGAGGAGTTAATCTGGCTCTTGCATTCCCTTTAGAATACAGATTTTCTATACCCTTCTGTTTA
>JANHFX010009547.1:37500-47500 GCA_027560015.1 Chloroceryle amazona
TTCAAGTTATGATATAAATTTAGGGAAAAACCGTAGGGTTCATTTTATTTGCTATTCTTTTGTGTCAAGTGTGCTAAATATGAAAACAACTTTTGAAGGTGGTGATTCCAATAGTAACAAGTTATGACTGACAAATAACAGTAAAGAAATTCCAGGAAAAAAAATATTTCCCTTTGTCACTTTGATCAAGATTTCTCAATGCTGAAAATGACCTTAAACTCTACTACTTTACACAAATACATTGATGGTTGAAAGAAAAGAGAGAATGCACTTTTGAGAAGTAAATTAACTTGTAGATAAATGCTGCTTACATTTTAAGATAAGGCCAAAGACTTCCCATCTTAAGCACTCACTGTGTAACCTGTGAGGTATGTGTTTCTGTTTGTGTTACTATAGAGAGGCAAGCTAAATGTCAGTCATAAAAATTACACAATACTCTGATATCTGACACTCCAGTCCTACAATGAGCATTGTTCAGACTGTGCTTATGACAGGTAACATTACTTTTAATTGGGTTTTATGCATGTATCTGTTTCCTCCACCTCATACCTGCAGAGTACACAGTATATAGACAAGTGTAGACAAAACAAAACAAACAAAACAAAAAGACAGCAAAAATTTGTGAGAAAGACTTAACTACTGAAAACCTCATTCTCTGGAAAGCAGCGATTCCAAATAAATATGTGGGTTCCATCCATTGTGCCACGTGGAAAAGCTACAACAGAAGCATATCTAGAGTCATAAAAATTGCAACAGCAAAACCAAATTCTAAGTAAGCAATCACACTAAATATTATCAGTTGAGATAAGCAGTGGAGAGGCAAGCTGATTCATGAATTTGGACACGTGAGACTGGGAATGACGGTTTCCTTTGGTACGAAGTCACATTGGACCAGAATGGAAAAAAGCAATTGAAACAACTTCCCTCCGAACAGCTTTACCTTCTGCAGCCTTCTCTTGTGCCATCTGTTGCAGGAGGAATTCCTCAGGTTTTCTCTCACATTAATCAATCCCCATAGATTTCCCTCTACACTCCTACCTAATTGCATTGATATTCATTAGTTTAATGCAACACTCATTCATCTGCTTCTAGTAGAAGAACATAGGAAAAATAATACCTTTTTAAATACATTTCTGGGAGAACTAGCAAACAGTTCTTTTTAAGAAATTTGTTCTACTCAAAGAATTAAGCATAACTGAACTCATGACAAAAAAAAAGATTGATAGTAAAAAAACTAAAAAAAGTAAAATATTATAGTTAAAATATATCAAGAGTTGTTCTTTTAAAAGTAAATTAATCTCTTCTATGCTTCTGCCTTGATATTTTTTAATATAATGAATTCCAGTCAAGTATTTAATTCTTTCATTTTTTGCTCCTGGTTCTAGTATCTACTCTGTTTGTAGGATTCCTTTAGATATACTAATTTATAGGACATTGATTTTTTTCATAGCCCTGATGTGGATGTGCAAACTTAAAAACATGAGACAGCTTCCCTTGGAAAACCTCTCTGCATCTGCAGAAAGGCCTCTCGCTGTGCCAGGCGAGGTGAAGTTAGAGTGATAAGGGTAGAAGGAAAATCTTTTCAGCAAGATGCTAAAATAAAGAGCAAACTAAATGCAGAGCTGTGACTGGCTCAGAGTTCTTTCTCTGGCCTTTTCTTGTAGCACATTGTGTCTTTCATAGGAAGGTACAGCACCCAGTCCAGTTCTTAACAATGTAATGAAGATAAATAGCCTTCAGATCTGTTGAGACTGTCTCATAAATCTTAAATTTACACATCCAAATACATCCAAATATATCCAATATTTACAAATCCAGTTAATACTTACTAGGTTTAACATAGAAGTCCCTGCATTAGGGTTTGCATAAAAGTAAAAGGATCAAACTTCCTTTTTTTTCCTTATAAACTTTAGCAAATTTTATGACCGTCATTTTCTGTAGCAGTATTAAATCAAACCTTCAGAATTTATTTAAGGTAATACACTCTGGTTTGGTTAAAAGCATGTATTTCTCCTTACACTGTGCTGTAAGATATATAAAGGAGGATTTACATATGAGTAACAAATATTTTTGTATGCAGCCATTTAGATTGCTGAGTTACATGGATGGCTAGAACAATGAGAGAAACACAGGGGGTGCATGTTTATAAGTTACTGGTCATAAAGAGTCTCATAAACCACAAATTATTAGTGACAAAGAGAGCTTGGATTTTGCATTTGTTAGTATGAAAAGACTTAACTTCCAAGTACAGCTGTGCAGTTTGCGTATATAAATAGTATTTGCTCCAAGTATAGTTTCTGCCTTTAAAGGACAAGAATGTTTATCATGGTTTTTTTGATGGTCAAGTATAGCAAATAAGATATGAGATACATTTTAGCATGTATTTGTGGCAAGATCTTCACTATGCCAAAGCCAGTGGGTCACTGCAAATTACTTCCATGTATTGATGAAAGCTAAATGCAAAAGACTCTTAAGTTATAACAATTAAAAAAAAAAACCAACCCAAAACCTTAAGGTTTTATCAGGCCATGTGGGAAAATGAAAAACAGATGTATGGATGGGTTTTTTAAGTGATAGTTTTATTAAGTCTTTATTCAAACATAAAAATAGAGTAAATAGTGGTGAAAAGAGTTATAAAAAATAGAAGGTTCTTTGTGTTAGTAAACCTCATAGCAAATCAGTATTTGCTCTTTTCATGATGGTCCCTAATTTTTATCCCAATCTGGATCCTCTTCCTGATCCTTTCTCCTTTAACACAGTGTGGAGAGGGTATTTTGAGGGTTATCACAACCTATGGAACTTTAAAATGTACTCTACTGTTACATCCAGACTAAAGTATCTGTCAGCCATTTTACAGGTCTTTTGTAAAATGGGAGTTGGACTTTTTCAGACACAGAAACTACAAAATTGCCATAATTTACAATTAATTACAAATCCTCTTATTAACTTTATACTTTTTAAGTGCCTGCCCTTAATCCTTTTATCCTAAAAGGCAGCCTTTCAGAGTGTTCTGAATAAGTGATAAAATTAACCAGCCTGAGCCCAGAAAGGAATTTCTTTCTGATTTAAAAAAAATCTGAGTGAGTTAGCCTGGAGACATAGCTCCATCTGTAGCTTCACACAGAGGAAAGGGCTGCCCAGCAGTTGCCCAGAGGGGCAGGAGATCCCTTCCCATGGGAAGGGCCCTTGCTCCAGCCACTCCCAGCCCTTGTTTGTTCACAGTGCTGGTGGGGCAGCTTTCACAGAGCCTAAACTTTGATGATCTCTGATGAAAATTTTCTCACTGCAAGACACAAACATATGTTTACCCTCTGATTATCCAAACAGATGGGTTTATTTCTGTTTTTTATTTTTTTTCAGTACAAAATTAGTTTATTTTGTTCAACGGCAGGAGGAAGGGAAGACTTTAAAGCAAATAATACACCGTGTATATCATGTCACCTAAATGAAAACATTACTTTTCATTTTGATTACATTTGTGGGTGACTATTATTTACCACACTAAAATGGGTTATTTGCAGTGTTGCTGGAACATACCTCATGAACATGGCAGTAATTACTTGCCTTCATTAAACAATTACAACTAGTATTACCATCACTCCCATTACCCATCTCACTAATGCAGTGAATTAGAGCCTGTCTTCTTTGCTTTTTCCTTAAAACCTAGCTTTTTGCTGTACAAATATGATATAAACTGAAAAACAGTCTTTGTAATGTATCTTGTTATCCTCAATGAAAAGTTTGAATGAACAGATACATTTTAGTCCTTTTCTGAGGCACAATAACTTTGAGATATTTCATAGCATAAAAAGAGCAAAATTTTACTTCATACAGCATCAGCATTTTGAATGTTTTGCATTCCAGTGGGTATAGGTACCATGAGCATGTCCTACCTACCCAATTTCACTTGTTAAGATGAGATACAGAAGACAAAATTAGATTTTGAGGTACCTCTGGCCCAGACCATGTCAAGCTGAAAAGCCTGGCTGTGAAACCAGATCTTTCACAAGCAGCTTTCTGGTTTTCTCATTCTTTTCTACATTTAATTTAGTGTTCTTCAAAAGAGAGATGTCAAATTTATAAAGGCTGGCAGTGACAGAAGATGTAAATATATTTCTGATGAACTCTTCATCTTTCAAAATCTGAATTTCCTATGTTAGCTGTGTATTCAGTAGCAAGATAAGAGAATGCTCACAGCTCTTCTCTCGCCTGTGTTTTGGGAGTCTTCAGGCAGAAACATATTGTAATGGAAGTTTTTATTACTGTGCAAAATGCTCAACTCAAGCCAGGAAACCCTAACGTGGATGTATGAATATATTCTACAAGACATTGCTATTTGTGGCTGAGGATGAATCCTGGAAACTACAAGTTTCCAGGCTACAGGTGAAGCAGAGAGCAAATTTAAGCTCCATCTGCAAAGATCTGGTGGCTAGACTCCAGAATGATATAGCAGAGAAGTTTGAGAAGCCCTTCAAATTCTGTATGGCTATCACCGTGGGAGACTGGTGGGACGGAGTCTCCTTTCTCCTAGCCAAACCATCCAATTTATTCAACACAATAGAGCTTGACAAAAAAAATAGTGGAGGAAATTGATGGCCTACACTACATGTAATTTTATCTGTGTAGAGTGAGTTAGTTTTGTTGGCTTTCTAGTTGTCTGATGCCAATGAATGGTACCAAAGTTGCTTGAGCAGTCACCAGTATCTAGCTCTGCACTGTAGTTGTTTTGTTCTTCCAAATAGTCTCTTTGGTTTTGCCTCTTAAGACACATTTTTAAACGTAATAATTTTCCTAAATATCAAACATAACCAACAAGTAAAGTCTACTTAAAGTCAGATGCATTCTGCTCAAATGTTAAACCTGTTATGATCTCGCTGATGTCATTTCTGTCTTCTGACTTTTCTCCCTCCACTCTTTATCCCCTACTCCCTGCTTTCTTTAAGTGTTTAAAGAGAATATAAATGTTTGTATCCTTAGTATGAAATCTGTTTTTCTATTTTCCATTGCATGTTTAATTAAGAGGAATTACAAAACCTGAGTTAACTGGGGAAGTATTAAGTTATGTTTCCATGTCAAGAAATTGATTAAGGAGACAACAAAAATCTTATCCAGAAGTACATTTAGAGTTGGGGTGGTTTATTTTTTTTCTTTTTAAGTAGTTGTAAGTTCTTTGTAGCTTTCACTCTTTGATCCTTAGGCAGTGTTTTCAGAAGGAGTATAATGTTATTAAAATTAGTGATTTCTAATTGACTGCTTATAATACAAGAGAAGACAGTTAGATTACCTGGATTCTGACAGATGAAAAATGAATTTATGTTTTACTACATGTTGATTGTGCTGGAAAAACAGCATCAGCTTTATTGTTGGCATTAATCCATTAATAACACTGAGCTCATTATATGAAACTCTTTTTATTTTGTTATATTAGTGGGGCTTTCTTTCATTTTATAGCTGGCTTAAGTCCTGCTGAGATTCAGCAGTTATGGAAAGAAGTGACTGGAGTTCACAGTATGGAAGACAATGGCATTAAACATGGAGGGCTAGACCTCACTACTAACAATTCCTCTTCTACTACCTCCTCCACCACTTCCAAAGCATCACCACCAATAACTCATCATTCCATAGTGAATGGACAGTCTTCAGTTCTAAATGCAAGGCGAGACAGGTAATTCTGATGAGATTTCAACTATGCTTATCATTTGACGTAAAGCTGTTGTTTAACATCGTTAAGTCACATTATTTCCAATCACAAATAACATGTAACAGGTTACCCAGGTGATCATGGCAACCTGATTTTTCAGAATTGTTTATCGATAGGAGGCAATTTTCAATGATGTCTAGATTTGCAGAATAAAAAATGACAACTACCTGCCTGTGGAATTAAGCTAGTTTTGATAAAAATTAGAGGTCCCAGAATGGAGTGTGCTGGTGTAGAGGTTAAATGCAGGTTTGTGGGCACTTTTGTAGGTGTTTTGTTTCATTCATAAGGGAGTTAAAACATCTGGCAATCAAGCCTTTGCAGTTAAATCACACTGCTGGTTTCATAGAAAATATAAATGTATCTTAGTTGTCAAGACTCTAATTCAATGCAAAGATTCTATATAAAGGTCCTTTAAAAATTAATACATTAAAGCAGTCCTTATATTGTTTGTCTTTTGTGAAGAAAACCACTGAATTTTCCTTCTTATATGCACAACAGTAAAGCAGTTCACACATTTCATTCAAATTTTCAGTGGTGTTAGTGTATTACAGTGGAATTCAACCATATGGATAAAGTTAAAATAATTTTTCAGAGACATTGACAGATATTCTTTACTGTTCCTAATTTTTGAGTAATGTATTAAATTCATACAAGAGCACACGGTATCCGTAGTTAAGTACATTAGTATTTTCAGATGTAGATGGCCTCAGTGTAAGATGAAATTTAATTTGTATCTACATAATGTAAATTGTAAATGTATTTTCAAATAAATAATTTCATTATTGTAATATTTGTAACAGGAGAGTATAATTTCAGTGTCTCTGGTCCCCCTGTGATTGACAACAGTTTTCTAATGTTATTTTGTATTATTTAAAAGATGGTATTTCTCTGAATACCTTTATGGTAGTAATTTTAGTTAGTATTACTTTTTTGATTTTATCTCAGATAATGGTTCTTTGCTTCAGGCTGTGTAGCTGATGCCCACCTCCATGGGGCAATCCCCTGAATTTCTTTGATAACTATATGTGGATTAAACTATTGCAGAGGCTCAAAAAAAAGACACAGAATTCAACTGGGTTTTTGTCCTGAAGCCAAAAATGAAACAATGCTTATGAAGAAAAATACTTATTAATGGAAGTAACTTTATTTTTTACACATTTAAGCAGAAAATTAAAATATTTTGTAGCAACATTCACGATATTCACGAATTCTGACTGCCTGTCTTCAAATTTCTTCTCAGATTTGATCACTTCTGAGTATATTTTTTATTTATAGGTAAATGTTACACCAAGGTCATATGTCAGAATTAGCATATGATATTATACAGTCATCTTATTTTTTCATCCTTTATTAACAGTCATCTTTGGCTCTATTTCTTCTCTAATTGGAACATCATCTAGCCTTGGCAGTTGAACTATTCAATAGAACGATTAAATTTTTCTGACTGCTCTGAGCTAAATTGACCTGTTTTGACCTGTTTGTCACTGATCGTAACCTGACAGGCGCTAGCAGCCTCCAACGATTATGGCTTTTGAGATGAATCTGATGCCTTATTCTTTTGCTACAGCTCGTCACATGAGGAGACTGGGGCCTCCCATACTCTCTATGGTCATGGAGTTTGCAAATGGCCTGGCTGTGAAAGTGTTTGTGAAGATTTTGGACAATTTTTGAAGTAGGTGGTTTTTTCTTCATTGGTACAGGAATGTTTAAGGCAAGGGAAAGAGAAAGATGGCAAAGATTTACTGTAAATCGTGTCAGAATTTTTTTGTGTGTATTCCAAGCAACTGGATAATCAAGGCTATCTGCAGAGGGTCAAACTGTTACCCTTTCTTTCATGTCAAACACTTTTCAGTTCTTTTGATAGCACAATGTTTAATCCTCTTATTATCCTTTACTGAAGTGGAGCATCAGAAAATTTTATGAGATGCTTTAGATTGTATATTGGATATTAGGAGTGTGAAAAAGCACATTTTAAATTTTGACAGTTTGTGTATAGTTGGAGTTAATGTGTGTAATAAAAATTAAAAAGCACAAAGGACTAACTGCAACCATTTAACTCTCACTTGATAATTTATTTTTGCTTTCAGTCTTGTATGTGCACAAGATACACAGAATAAAACCCACTATGAACAGGTGGGTTTGCATCTTTCAGGAGTGATGTCAAAAGTTCTTAATTTCAGCATTTGGTTTTGCCAGTTATTGTCTAAATCAGAACATTTAGAAAATAAGTGAGACAGTTTTTGCTTTTCCACCTGCAGCTTCAGACTACAATGGATTTCCACTTTTTTTTTTTTCCTTTTACTCTTAAAGTAGTTACTAGTATTTCTGTGTTCATTTGTATTTTGAACAACAGCACTCATTTTCTACCTATGTACATTATGGACTGGTCTTTGTCAGAAGAGCTGTACTCATTTTGGCATGCGATAGATCTTAATGGAAAGCTACAGATAGGCTTATATAGATGAGTAACTTCAGGGGCTGAGACTCTTATGTTGTCATGGTGCAGCTAACAGGGTGAATGAACTGTTTCATGCTTCATCAACAATTAAGTTAATTAGCTCATTTGAAATTGCACTGCTTTGTTGCCAGGATGTTGGCAGAAACATCAAAAAGATGTGTTTACAAATGGTAGACTACAGGGTATATAACAGAAGCACCTTAACAGCAGATCATAAGTACTTAGTATTGCAATAACTTTTTACATAGAATTATAGCAATACTTCTCATAAAGTATTTGCAATGCTTTTTCCATCTTTGATGCTGTCTTTCAGTTTTAAATGAAATAACTTATACTGACTTGCAAATCTAATGTAGGTATCACTCCTGATAGATTTGTGTTTATCAGTGCATTAAGTGGAATGTCACAATAATGACTTATTATTGAAGAAAACTGTATAGGATTTAAAAGAATCTGATTTGCATAAGTTTGTAGTAAAAGGAAAATGAAATAACCCAAATTAAATCTAGTATTCTAAGTACTATTAATACTAAGTATTTAAATTCATTTAACTTAAGCATTCTCCATTTCAAGAAAAACTGGATTTTCTAAATAAGTCCATACATCTAGGCTGTAGTAATGCTAATTCCGTGGGCAGACTTGCACATCCAATGTATCCATTTCCACAACCACTAAAACCATTTTGATTAAGGTAGTGCAGTACTAGGCTTACAGATGCTTTTCCTTTCCTGAACCAAGTAACCCTGGAAAATGTGGGAGCGACATACAACATCTTGATAATTTTGGTGCAGAGTCAGTCAGGGTTTACAGCAGTGTCATGGCTTTTGTCCTATACACCAGCAAAAAATGCCTGAGAATACTTTATTATTTCTTCTTTTCATTCAATTCTGTCTTATGTCCTTCAAACAAATAAGAAGTCATGGTGCTGAATACATGAGGATGTTTATGAAATAGAAATATTCCTGCATTTCACATTAGTGTTAGGATGGACAACAATACATAACCTTACAGTAGAATCTTTAGTACCTTTTCATGTTCACACTAATGCAGAATCCCCATTACAATTAAAAAACATTTTCTTTCAATTAAATATCAACTTTTAGTCCAAAGATTGACCATTTTTCCAACCCATTAACTTTATAGGGGATGACAGGCCTAATGGCTGTAGTTTTCAAGGCTTTGCTCTTAGTCTAATCTTTGTTACAATGGTTTAGGTTCTCTGACTTGAAACAATATGATACCTGTGTTAAGAGAGTTAATGCAAGTATATTGTACCAAAATGAAATATTAATAAGGTACACTACCCCAGTCTAGGAGGATGTATTTCTATAATATGCTTATGACAACTTTAAAGAGTGCCTGGTTTATGAAGTAAACTCCAACTTCTTGTGCTCAGAAAATGGTTTGCCTACCAGCTTGAATTTAAAAATAAATAAATAAATAAAAATACTGTGCAGAGCATCTGAGAAGGGGGATTAAGACAGAAAACACTGGCTTTGCTTCACTTTCCTAATAATGGAAAGGATTTAGGTTGAAGTGACACGTAGCTTCAATAAATGACTTAAAGCCACAAAATCCATTTTCACCTTCGTTCTGTTTATTCAGTATGAATTGTTTTTATTTTTAAGATAATTTGAGGACACTATGATTATCTGGAATTCTTCTGAGATAATCTGAATAGCAAAAGAAGTTACACATTGTGTGCTGTGGACAAGATTTGTATTTGGAAACACAGGCATTGGTTTTCAGGAAAGTGCAGAAAATCTTCTCCATAATATATTTCTGTACATACAGAAAAAAAAATAATCCTGTATCTTTCCTTTGATGTACTTCAACTCTAG
>JANHFX010009547.1:52500-57500 GCA_027560015.1 Chloroceryle amazona
ATCATGTGTAATTGAGAGAGTAAAAACTCCTCTGAATCAGAATTTCAGAAAACAAGTGAATGGTCCGTTCTGAGCAATTACCTGGTTTTCAAACTGACTGTGCACCAATGGGGGGAATGAATTCAGTTCCTTTGAAAATAAATTGTAGGGTTTGTGACTCAGCTAAGGGAGTATGGTGTCCTTGGTAATGCTTGAAGTTAACATAAAATACCAAGCAAGTTACTTATATACTCCTAAAAAAATTATACTAAAAGAATGAACAAAATATTTCATAATTACGAACATCTCTTCCCAGCCATGCCTTGTTTTATTTTGCTTACTTATACACCCTATCATTTCATCCTAAAACTCTGAAGTCATGACTTAAATAAGAGACAAATTTTAGTAAAATTGAGATGTAGCCTCCTTCATTTTTCCACCGTTTCTGACAAACACATTTTCTTCATAGGTTACCTGTCAAATAGCTATAGTTCTCTGATTAATTCTACTAAAAAATAAAAAGGAGAAGATACATTTCCTCTGTGGTGTAGGTAACTTCTTGCAGCTGAGACAATCTGTGACTCTAGTCCCTGCAAAGCTTATCCCTTGTCCCTACAGTGGAGATAGCCAGTAAGTCCACATTCAAAAGCAAAACTGCTTTGCTCATATTTCTTCTTTAGCCTGATCCTTATATTATTTTCTCAGTGAAGCAGCAAGCGCACTATTAAAAGCTCCAGAAGGGACTTCTTTGATCCTGGAAGAGAGGGAGAATAAACTGAAACCACTATCCTTCAAAAAACAGCATTAAAAGAGCTTTTCAAAGTTGTAGTCAATTGAAATGTACGGAGGACAGCCACTCGTGTCTGGGCTGTAGTTATGAACAGCCACTTGCTGAGGGCCTCTTTCCGTGTTGCAGAGTGTGCTTTTGTTTTGCTAAGCTGGCATACATAGCCTGCATCCTTTCCACCTTGCTACATGTGCAGGGTGTGTAGCTGTTCCTTCCCCTGCCTTTACCTTGCACACTCTTCCTTAGACTGGGGACCCTATCCCTGCCATCATCTTCAGAGGCTACTTCTGGAAGCTGCAGTGAAAATGAGTGATGTTCCCTTACAGCTCTGTTTAGGAGATGGGGGAATGGATGTTCTGTTGGTGATTTTGCTCAACGATTAAAGAAAAGCAGATAGCGAAGTCTTAACAGTCTACATTAATTCACAGTAGTTCAAGCAGCCCAAAAGTAATTACATCTTTCGAAGAATCATTTGTAAGGTGAAATCAGTTCAGTCATTTTACTAAATATTGATAACTGCTTACACTGGCCTTTATATGGCATATGTAAACTGGGAGATAGGAACTGGGTATCTGACAGTCAATATTGAGAAAGTTTGTAGAACTGAATGAAATGATCACTTCTGTAACTTTCTATTGTTGTATCTAAGACATGCTCTGAATATGTCCTTTTGCATAACTCCTGTTGAAACTATATGAACTCATATGCACAGGAGAGAAAAATGGACTTAAAAAGAATTTTTCCTCATCTTAATATTGTCTTACTAGTGTTCTTTTTCTTCTCTAGGCACCTTAACAATGAACATGCATTGGATGACAGAAGTACTGCTCAGTGTCGGGTGCAAATGCAAGTGGTTCAGCAGTTAGAAATACAGGTTTGTTCCATGGATATATTATCCTATTACTTAGTTACTCTTAAGCTAAACTAAATTGAAAACACTTGCCCTACATTTCTTGCATGAAGTTTATTGATACTCATGAACAGGCAGGTGTTTTCTACTTAAAGATTTTTCACATTATAAATTACACAATAATTATCTAACATCAGAATTATCTACAGTATTTTGCCTGAACTGAGACACTAATGCCATTCATTGCAAATGAAAAATGTGGTCCCTGATGCAAAGACTGGATCCAAGCCATCTTCAGGTCTTGAAATGCTGGGCCAGGACTCCTTTCTTCCCTTTCTCACCTGATGCTTGTCTATGCTGTTCTGCAGGACAAAGGAGTAGCAGGTCATATCTACATCCAAAATAACTCCCAGCCTGCTGGTGGGCATTTTTCTGTGAGCAGAAGGTGTAATGTCAGACCCACTCAGGGAGGTCCCCAGGGTGTCCCGTGGCTGAAACCACAGGATTTGGTTGCCCTGTTCAGGCTCTAACCATTAGAGGTCACTGCATGTATGTGAATGCTCCCTCCAGCTTATGCAAGAAGTACCTAGTATCCCGGTGTCTCCCAATACTGAGACTACACTTTCCAGGCTACTGAGGCTGGGCATAAACCTCTGCAGCCAAGAATGACTGTGCGGGACACTTACACCACAATGTCCCCTCCCTCCTGTACAGGATTTGTAGGAAGGCATTTTTCAAGAGTTCCCTCCTGGGACCATTCAGAGGAGTCCAAGGGATGCAGCATGGGATACTGTTAGCTGAGTTTGTTTGTTAGAAGTTTATGTCATGGCAAATAGCATTGTATTATGTGTCACGCACATAATATGAAACATAAGAAGAAACCTTTTTTCCAGCCCTTGCCTCAAATGTCTTTTAAATAAAGACACACTGACAAATTATATCCAGCATATCCAAAATATCTGCAATAATACAGGTAATTTCCTCCTCTTAAAATTACTTACAAGTTGTCTTCCTTAGTCCACTCTCAGTCTACAGGTGTAACTCTGGACTTGAATTAATGCAAGAAAATATTACAAAACTCTACAAAATATGGCAGTGTTATACACCAAGTGATTCTTGTTGCAATTAATGTTGTAATCATGTTGTAGATATCCAAAGCCATATCACTAGACTACTATTTCAACCATTTCTTCTTGCAAACTGGCATTTGTAAAAAAATTGCTATTTTCATGTTGCAAGATATATTTTCCTCTGTTACATTATATTTTTATCAACAAGTTACATATTTCAGAAACTCTAGTTTTGATTGTGTTTTTTTACATTTGGTAATTTGAGTCTGAAACTAGAAATATTTGCATGGCATGTGATCAGAAAACGGTATGTTAGGAAAAAGTACAGGAATCAGTATCGTGATGTTATCTAAAGGCAGTTTAAGGGCTGCTTACAAACTGTTTACAATTTACAAAGGCCAGGCTGTAATATAACAGTCCAAGTGAAGATTTAGCTTGCTGTGTGACCAATTATGCCATTTTTTGCTTTGTCTGACTGCTAGTGAAGTAAGGTCCATCAGTTGTAATGAGACCCAGTGCAGTGTCGATGCCGACTCGGTGGCAGAGTTCAGCGTTTCACACTGCCTGGGCCCTGTCACTCTATTGAATTAGATTGATGATGGCAGATTGCAGGGGGCACTAACTGGACCTCAGTGGGAAAGGATGAAGTGTGTAGACAATCCTGGCAGGCACTGTGCTTTGAGGACCCTTCACCCTTTCACAGCTGTTGGCACTAGTCCATTGCTAACAGTGTCCACAGGACTTTAAAGAGACACTATGGGCCTTCTAATTTATGGTCTTAGTAACTTGTTACTGTCGAGGCAACTGTGACCTCAATTCTCTTATTGACAAAAAGATGAAGTGTTATTTGTTTTCTCTGACCTTTTAACATATGAAAGGCTATAAAAGTTTTTTTGTTGTGGTTTTTTTTTTTTCCCTTTGTTGCCATGCCCAAAGTTACATTTCCTCTCAGATAAGTTTCTACTGACATAGACTTTTATATGCAGGAATCATTACACTGAGACAAGCTCAATGATAAGATGTATCACTGCAGTAAAATAGCTGTATCAGTCATTTCTAAAATGCTTCTGATCTCACTCTTTCTTAACAGCTTTCTAAAGAACGCGAACGTCTTCAAGCAATGATGACCCACTTGCACATGCGACCCTCGGAGCCCAAGCCATCTCCAAAACCTGTAAGTGCATATTGCTTTATAAACAGTAAATAGGTCTACAAATGCAGCAGACTAAGAAAATGAACAATTTAGTGACAGTTGGAAAACAATGAGTGTGATGAAAAATATGGCAATAAAATGAAGGTAAAATGCAATAGCTTGTCAAATTGTATGTTTCTTTAAAAGTAATGCCATCTTTTACAAAATCTATCCAATCTACACCTTAGGTGACACTAAACAAAGTACACCTATAAGTGTCCAAATCATTGCCTTGAGACTGAAACTAGAGAGAATATCTTTTTGTGATAGATTTACAGATATTAAAAGGAAACCCACTTTGAAAGATTTGAAGTTTCATGCACTCTGTGGTAGTAAAAAATAAGTAAAAAGTAAAAAGAATCTGGGTACTTAGGAAATTTCTTAAATTACTTAGAAGAGGCACAAATAAACAATTTGTTGTTATTAACCAAACAAAATGCTATTTTATGCAGCAAATTTAAGCAGCTGTAAACGTGAGGATTTTTTCTCAGTTTCTGTCAAAACTGCAATGTTATGCTTCCACTCTGATGGTTTTGGAGTTGGTACAGGCACTGAAAAGTCACTGTTGCTCCCAGCTGCTCCACAGCACTGTATCGGGACCTAGTTGCACAGATGGATGTGCAGCCAGATCCAGACTCCATTAATCTGAATGTGGCTACATGGAAGCAAAAGTATTGTCTGATGCAGATCCAGTTTTGTACTGTCAGGGTGTCAAGCATCATAGTAGACTATGCTTAGATACTCTGCACTTATTGTATGTGATACGATAACTGTTCATTAACATTAACTGTGATGGTAACTTTTGTACATACAATATGAAAAAGATATACAAGTACTTGAAAGTAATTCTGGGTATCAGTGAAAATCTGTATCTCTCAAAGTCAGGATATGTAGGCAGAAGGGGCATCATCTGTTTTAAAGAGCACACTTGCATATCACACCCAGTTAATGTTTACGTAGAAGGACACCATACTCCCATCTCTTTATGTTTTCAGCTCCATGTACTTCAAAGAAAATCTTTGTTTGAGGGCACACTTTATAACCTGATGATGAATGAAGAAAGTGTTAGCATTTCCTTAACTCCTATCTCAGAGAAAATTTAGATGCATTATTTTTGCTTTC
>JANHFX010009547.1:60000-63421 GCA_027560015.1 Chloroceryle amazona
CCACAAATGATTGTTAGTGAGGAAATTCCATTTCCCTCTCTCCATCTCCAATCAGATTTAATTTGAAAATTTTCAGCCTCCTCCGGCTAATTTGCAATTAAGACAATTTTGTTTGAATATGTAGTAATGTCATTACCATTCCACCAAATTAGCAAGGAGACTAAAGGTCAGTGTAAAATTTTCCAGCTGGCTGGAGCCTCTCAGCTGAGATTTGGGACTGGGAAGAAAAGAAAAGAAAAAAAAAACACACACACACCCCCCCCAAAACACCCACAACTGTTAGCATCAGGATAGCAACTTATTTTAAGTCTTGTTTGTATGAATACTAACGTCTTTTATTACATTTATTGTTGTTGTTGTTTCATCAGGAGCTAGATTTGTTTTACAACAGCCTGAAATAATCACCAGCTAGTTTCTGTTGCAGGCAAACATACTTTCTGTGAAGTCTAGTAGTACTAGAAGGAGTTAGTCCTAAGTAACATTGCAGCAGATTATTAGATAACCTCTAACAGCATCCTCTAATTAGAGTTCTTATGATACAATTTCATCCTGTAATTAGTTGAGATTGGCTGCTTCCTTTTGCAGCTTATTAGTGGCAACACAGCTGTAGAAGTGAATCCACTCTCATTTGTCAAACCTTTTTAAGTCTTTTTTTTTTTTTTTTTTTCTTTCTCTCCTTCCTTCTTGCTTCCCCTCTTTCTTCCTTTCTCCCCTTCTTTCCTCCTTCTGTCTTCCCTCCTCTTTCCTCTTCTCGGTCATCTCTGATTTTTCTTTACTGTCTGTTTGGGTTTCTGCAGCTGAATTTGGTGTCTAGTGTCACCATGTCTAAGAACATGTTGGAGACATCCCCACAGAGCTTACCTCAAACTCCCACAACACCAACAGCCCCAGTCACCCCAATTACCCAGGGACCTTCCGTAATCACCCCAGCCAGTGTACCCAACGTGGGAGCCATTCGAAGAAGGCATTCAGACAAATACAACATTCCCATGTCATCAGGTAGGACACTTTGAATCAATACTTTTATTTTGATGCTCCCCAAATTTATACTATAACTAAAATATTACTATAACTAAAATGTTAAAAGATTTAATTTTTTTTTATTTGTAATTTATTTTGTCAATGATTATACAGAAATAGAAAACTGGGAAAAAAAAAAAAAAGAAACAGTCTTGTTTTAGCATAAGAAGTTAATACTGGATACATGAAAAGAGTTGGTATTAATGATGAAAGATATTCCTTTAGCTGCCATCAGCCTGAGCTAAAGATATTTAATTCTGTATTTGCATGTTAGTTTACTCCTCTGCTAGCTGGATAAAAATCCTACCAAGTAATGTTTAAGATGAGAAATAAGAGGGGGCAGAGAAGGAGATGGCTGATTGTCACTGTATGACCATGTAAGAAAATACTCAGTTTGCACATTTTAAAAGGGCCTTGCTACTGGAAGCACGCTGGATGGCTGGGTACACCACTGCTGGCGTACATTAAGCAACCGACTAGGGCATGCTTCATTTGCACTTCTATGTCAAGGAGCACAGAAAAGACTTTTTGGTATACTTTGCTTGTCCATGGCCTTTTGCGTGTTCCTGAGTAAATAATTCCTTTGAAAACAGTTGTGAGTACATAGCAGATGTCATTATCAATCATAATACACAATGCAGGCTGCTAATAACAATGAGTTTATATGCTTTTATTTTACAGAAATTGCCCCAAACTATGAATTTTATAAAAATGCAGATGTCAGACCTCCATTTACTTATGCAACTCTCATAAGGCAGGTAAGTAGAGAGAAAATTAAGTTTGCCTGATTAAATTAAAATTCATTAATGCTTAAAGTAAGGCTTGGTTGAGAAAGTGTCATCCAGTCTAGTTAGTAAACCATTATTTTATGTCACTATGTATCTTGTCTCATTTCAGGCTATCATGGAATCGAGTGACAGGCAGTTAACACTTAATGAAATTTACAGCTGGTTTACACGGACATTTGCTTACTTCAGGCGTAATGCAGCAACTTGGAAGGTAACTTCTTTGCCAGCAGTTTAAAGATGCCTAGTGCAGTTCCTTACAGATAGCACAAGGAACATTTATTTACATGACATAAGCAGATTAGTATCTGCTTCCCCTCTTTTTAACCTGCCTCTTGAATGGAATGAATTCCCTCTCTCAAAATGACAAGTGAAAGAATAATTTTGCCTCTGATACAGTTTTCTAATTTGGTGCAATTAATAGCTGAGGCTTGGCAGAGAAATGAGGGCCTGACACACTAATTACAGTGTGAGCACTCAATCATCAACACCTTTGTTAGTCGCACTATATTACTTTTTCTCTTGCATATTATTGGCTAATTAGTTTGAAAAATGTCTGTTTGCCTTGTGCAACAAATGGAGGCTGTAGGTTTTGTCTTGGTCTGTGCCTTTTGTACACATCATACCTCATCATACAGACTGAAGCTGCCACAGGAGTGAGGGCCATGGCTACTCAGCTGGAACTAAAAGAAAGTAAAGTGAATATTATCCTGTCAGAACATAAATGCAGTTTATTTACTTAGACAAAAGGGTTCATCTATATCCCTGTCCAAACAACTTCATTGTCTGGATCCTACAAGGAGCTAAAAAAAATGTTAGTTCTGTGCATCTATTTTTGGAAAAAGAGCAACGTCTGGAAAGATAAGGGCACTCAGCACAGACTAAGTGAACTGTTTTATTTTCATTTCAAAAAGCAGTCAGAAACATCAATTAGCCACAAGCCATTTGGTACAAAAGGGGGAAAATGTTTGTAGCTGAGAAGAATAGAGGCAGCAAAGCACTCATCAGCATACTAAGAATTTTAGACTGTGAGATATGCTAAAGTGAATTAATTTGGATTTAAAATGCAAATTAATCTGGCGAGCGATTACAGATATACGGGTGTGAAGCTCAGAATGCTTTTAATTTACAAAATGTTTAGATGTTATTAGTTGCTACAGTATGTAGTGCTGTACTGTAAATGAATGTAATTGTTTTATTTATGCATGGTTACTTGATATGTATTTTATAAGATGAAAATGTCAGAGGTAATCTGTAGAAAATATGTTTTAGAGCTTTTTCAATAAGTAATATTTATGTTGAAGATTTACGTTTTCTTTTGTTACTCATTAGAGAATGTAGTGAATGCTCTGTCATTTGATTTACTGAAAGAAATTTTAAAAGAAATGAAAGGTGATTTAATATCTTAGCTTGGTCTCATCTCCACAGCTCGGGGATCCAGCAAAACTCATTCTGAACAGCTTATTAGTTCTAACTATATCGCATGCATAATAAAACTGCTCATTTGCTCATTAATATTAAAATTATCATATTCAGAGGAATCCAGCTGCTGCTGCTCGCCTGGGGATAAAGGTGCTTGGGCTAGTGACAGTTAAAGTCAGCTGAAATTTTTGAAC
>JANHFX010009547.1:77450-92405 GCA_027560015.1 Chloroceryle amazona
GTTTTGTGTGTATTTGTAGGTTTTTGTTTTGTGTGTTGTTTTTTTTTGTGGGGGGTGGGGGGGGGGGGGGGGGGGTGATATATTTTAGCTAAATTCCGCTAAACTGGTGTGGTTCTTTTCCATAATACAGTGTTAAAGGACTGGAGCTTTGTGATAAGTGCTCTACAAAGGCAAAATAAAAGGGATTTTCTAATCCTTATCCCAAACACTTCCAGTCTTTAGGTAGTAACTTAATTGTTTAAGTTTTGAACTGCATCTTTAAACGTAGTTTGAATGGAAGCTGTATGTTACTTACACTACTGTCACCTTGCAGAATAGCATCAGGCTTTGTTTATAGAAGTGTTTGACACAATGCCAGTTGGCATTACACTGCACTGTAGGTACATTAAACCAAAAGGTTTAACCATGACTGGTAACAGTAAGATACTTTGAGATGAACACCCATCAAGTAGTATTCTGTTACTATGCATGCCCTTTTATTCATAGCATCGCGAAAGAAAATTAAGTTTTTGTATCCATACAGAGTTACTTGAATTGCAATTTAAAATATGTAATTTTTTATTTTGTAGCTAGATATTTACAAATGTAGGAACAAACAATGTATTGCACTGGGGTGCAATACATTTTTTGAGAGGAGAGAAACTGGGTGGGGAAATGCTGTCTTCAGAACAGTGTGCAGAAAAGATGGGAATTAACTTGTCCATTGGGAATGGGAGAAGAAATAATTAATTATTATTTCAGCAAGAACAGTTAGGGTAAACACCAGAAAAAATAAAACCTTTCTGACTGTAGGATAATTAAAGGCATCAGTGTGTACTAGCAGAGGGAGAGGCTGTGGAACCACTGGTACTGGAGGCTTCTAAGAACAAATTAGAAGTGATCAGAAGTGGTTTAGGTATAAGTGTTCCCATGCTATATGATTTCTTGAGATCCCCTCCAACACTATTTTCTTTGATTCTTATGAGAAATCTATAAAAAGTAAGGGTTTTTTTCATGTTTGTCATGTCTTAATAGAGGATAGATGAATTGTCCAAATCCATTTGCTTTGTAATGTGGAACAGCTGTCATAGATAAATATCTTTAAGCACTCTTTATTTTTAAGATTGAATGAAATTTGGCCTTCCAGGAAAATACATAGTGAGTGTAAGATTCAGCTAATATGATAAATGTCAGCTAGGGCAGTGCAGACAGTCCTACACAGGTCAGGTTGATCCATTTGTCCCTGCTGAGTGTGACGTGGGGTTCTACTTGTTAGATGCTGCCATCAGCTATTCAGCAAAAAGCATGCCAAAGGGCTGGCCATTTTCCCCGTTTGTTCTAGCAGGCAAAACTAGTCATCACTTCAAGTCCTAGCTCTTCAACATAGAACAAGTAAAATAAAGGATTGGTGCTCCAAGAAAATTAGCATGTGAAAAGGCAATGTTTTGTAGCACCCTGCTGAAAATTTTGAAACATACCCATCGAGTATAGCTATCAATCAACATTTTCAGTGAAGGCTGTTGCACAAGAAAAATGTACTAGGTGTAATGGTAATGCTATTCAATCTTTTGCTGCTGTATGAGGCAAAATGTTTAGGTGCCACTGTGGGCAAATGATGATTATATTATTTCAGCCTGTTTGTCCCACACTATCAATCTGATCAGCTGCTTGTTTTCCAAGATTGCAGAGTTTTATGGATATAAAAGTTTTCAACAGAAACAGAAAAGCAATTTTATATAGTGTGTGTATGTATATTAAGGCATATATAAAAAACACACGGTACGGTCCAAATTCTTCCTCAGCTTTTCTTGGATCATGGGACAGCTTTTTGCATAGACAACATTTGCCTGCGCTAACCCACCAATATACTGAGGTATTTAGTTGTTGCCACTAAGCTTCTGTGTAACTGGTACAATTTCTAAAACTTCCAGGCCATTAGATGCTACAAGAGCATGCCAGATTTACCGCCTCTTCTGTTAAACTTCGTTTTTTTCAGGCTTGATTTTTTTTGATGATACTTCAACAACCCCAAAAATAGTCAGACACTCAAATCTCTAGTAGTTTGTCATTTTCCTTTGAAATTTTACCTTAAATACTTCTGTGCTCTTTCTCCCTAATCCTTTTCTTTGTTTAGCATGCTAACTTTTGACATTTGAACTAGATGCAGTTGACGACTTGAAAGACTTTAGAGGCCTGTGCCCTAAGCTAATTTCTAGTCAAGTTTCTAATTTTTTGTGGTTCTATCACAGAAAAAATACATTTATTTAGACACCAAAGGCCAAAGATGGGAATTTTAGTAAGACTCACCAGAATCAGAAAATCTGTGTTAGTATCTTTTTCTTAACCAGAACTTAATTCCTAAAAAATGTTGGTCCAGTAAGAAGGGCTATTTGTGCATGAGTTTTGAGCCTCATTTGATATTTAAAGAAAATATGTGGTTAATATATCAGCTTTCCTGGAAGATCTTTTCTTTATCTACAGTTAAAATATTTCATCTGATTATTTTTGTAGAAAGAATGTTTAACATTCACAAATGATAATATACCAATGCAGGTAGAGTATATTGCTTTGACATTTTCTTGACAAATTTAAAAAACAAAAAACAACAAACAAACATGAAGACCTCATCAATTCATCAGTTCATAATCAAAATGAAAAAGCTCTGTTTTCATTACCCATTTTTAATCAATGATTTTTTAATTTGTTGCTGTTGTTAAAGAGAAATGAAATTGCCATGTGAGTATCAACAAATCCATCAAATTATTTTTTAGGAATTTCTCTGTACAATGCTCATTTCTTTTTACAAAGCTAAAAGGAAGAAGGTGACATGTTTGGTTTTTGAATTGTTTTGTTGTGTTTTTTTTTAATTTTCAACATTTTTACAACTGACACTTATTTCTGTAAAGCTGTAAGTCCTCAAAAACTTGTTCTGCATGTTTTCATTTTCATTCTGATTTTCCACCAATGTCCATTTATAAACTTTGCTTAGAACAGAAACCGCAAGTTTCAGCTGTCCCTAATTTAAAGTGAAATGGTTTTTTATTTTGATGTCAGTGGGCAGGATCAAACTGGTAGGGCAAGAAGCATCAAACGCTATCTGCAGCCACGTTGGGAACAAATGTACTTGCATATTTTGTAGATAAAGCAGCACAAAATCATCCCTGAGTTGAGAAGTGCCTATAGCACAGAAAGGAGAAAAGTTGCTGCCCAGGGAGGTGTTTCAGTCACTATTCCTGGCTGTGTTTAAAAGCCATATAGATGTGGTGCTTGGGGATATGGCTTAGTGGTGGACTTGGTAGAGGAGGGTTAATGGTTGGACTCAGTGGTCTTTTCGAACTTTGATGATACTATGATAATCTCTGTGAATTAATGTCTGACTGTCTTCTGTGTTGGGTTGGTCAGTATCTGTTAAAACATTTTCCTGTTGAGTAATGGCAGATGGCATCTCAGAATTACTGAATGCTTATATATTTTAATCCTATTTAAAATCTTTAATTAAACACAACTCATTAGCTTTGTAACTTACTGAGGATTTAAAATTTTCTTAGCAGTAGCTCTGTGCCTTTTTATTCTTAGAAGAACTTAGTAGTGGGATAATGGTAGTGATAAAATGATCACAAATACTCCATATTAAATTGGGTGATCCTTAAATATGGTTAAGGTGAAGGTTTCCTTATTTCCGTATTTGTAGTATATCACTTTTATTCATATCTCCAAGTCCATACTCCTCTTGTGTTGACTTCAGTGGCTAAATTAAATGAATTCAGAATGTTCCTATCATTTTAGTGTTTTCTCCTACAGCTATGTTTACTGTGACATAGGTCACTTCTGTTATTCTTTTCTGGATTCTGCTGTATTGTTTTTGACATGAATGAGAAACAGCTAAAAGGTGGTCAAATGCCTTGAACATACTGAGTTAAGTGATGTCCTACTATAAATACCTAAACATGTTTTATATTATTTTTACTGTCACTACGCTCTCCTAGTTAGTCTTAACATACGTGTTTTTTGCTTCTTAAGCAGAGGCACCACAGAAGATTTCATAACAGATTTTACAAATGGTTACAGTAGGTAGTTCTATATGGGTAGTTTTTTCTTTTTTTTTATTTGTCAGCAGTAAACTAATCTGCCATGGATTGTCAACTTTGTTACTCTTCGCAGTTAACTTTACGTATGACTAATCTAAATATATTGTATTGTTACCTCTGTTTAGATCTTCTTCGGGGGTATTCATAGTTATATTCAAAGTAGAAGTGAAATGTACGATCTTAGAGAATTCTCACTGTCAACCTGCCTCCATGTTGTGAAATAATATTTTGTTCTTCATTCACCTAACTAGTTTTATTAATGGCAAATCTTTTATTTCTAATCTTGGTCTGAGTTAGTTTTGAAGTTTCTTACAGGAATTTGTTATTCCACCTCATTTGTCTAGTAGAAAAATCCATGGTTCACTATATGTATCACCTTTGGTTATTCCCTCTTCTCCCCAAGCGTCGTCGGATACATTGTGTATTTCACTTACACCTTCTGCTGTGAATGAACTTCACAAGTGAAATCATGGCCCTAATGAAGTCAAGGGGAATTTTGCCATTGACTTAAATGAGATCTGTATTTCATCCCAGGAAACCATTTGTCTTCATGTCTTTGGCTTTCCCTCATTCCTTATTCTGTCTTCAGTCACTCCTAATCACTCCTAGTCTCCATCGTGTGACTGTTTACAGCCCCATTTCTCAATTTTAGTTCATTATTTTTCTATATAAGACAAGGAATCCTCCCAGATCCTTTTATTAGATCTTTGAAAATTTTTACAGTCTTAGTAGTCTGCAAATCCGGAACCTTTTTATCTGCTGTGGCAGGACTAAATGGGAATGCCCTGATAACCATTGTTTCCAAGTGATTTTTAAAAAGGTGTGGGATTTTTCTCCTGTTAATAAAACTGTAATATCTTAATATTTTCTGCAATTTATACTACCCTAAAATCCAAAGCATACAGATAAAATCACCTCCTGTTCCCCCTTTTTCAGATTTTTGGCATTAATCTGCCTTGTTAATCCTCCTTTTCAGACACCCTGTATAGCTTGTGGCATATTCTTCTCTGTAAAATAGCACCATGTGTTCAGTTAGTTCAGATTTTCAGATAACAATCAGCATCTTCCCACTGTCCCCCTCCCCTCTGATATTAGAGATACATATGCACTCACAATGTCTTTACCATGTACATGCTAGACCTTCAAATCCAATTAATAATTGTTCTTGCTTTTTGCATTGGCCCTCTATTTGCAAAACCTGGGTGTTCTCTGATTTGTCCTGGGACATAAGAATATGCGGGGACTTTTCTAACATTTTTATTGGTGTTCTGGAGGATGGACATCTTTCTCATCAGGTTTGCAGATGACATCAAATTACAAGGAAAAGTCAATGTGATAATCATTCGGAGGAACTGTATGGGCCATAGGACTGGGATAAAAGGAACTTTATGAAATGCCATGTCTTGCACTGAGGAAGGAAGATCCTCTTGCAATGATGCACACTAGGATGGCATTGCTGGGCAGCTGCTTTGCTGATAAGGCCTTGGGGATCTTGGCAGAGAGAAAGTCGAGCATGAATCAACAAGGGCTCCTGGCAGCTGAGAAAGTCATGTCTTGCGACATATTAAGCACAGCAGAGGGTCAAAAAACTGGGGGAAATGGTTATCCATCTCTTCTCAGCACTGATTAGACTATGCCAGGAATACTGTGTCCAGTATTGCCACCTTGCGTATAAGAAAGTAATGCAGTAAATTGGATTGAGTTCAGCAAAAAGGCCAGTGAGGTGATCAGAAGCAATTGCCCTGTGTGGAGAGTCTGAGGGAGCTGATCTTGGTCAGATTGGAGAAGAGGTGGCTTTTTACATGACGTGGCCCTCAGTGCGTGTGAAGAGATTAGCAAGAAGCTGGAGCCATCCATACTCACTACTCATTGCGGTGAACTGAGACACAAGTGGGCATAAGTTAAAATGAGAGATTTGGACTGGGTATAAAGAAGACTCTTTCCTCTTGAGGACAGTTAGCCAGTGAGTGTGCAGTTGCCAGGGAAGTTGTGTAGTCTACATCCTTGGAGGTTTTAAAGACCCAACTGGGTAAAACCATGAGCAACCTGATCTGATATTGTATCTGTGCCACCTTTGGGCAGGAGTTTGACCTAGACCTTTGACCTAAATTATGCTATGATCCTTGAGTAGGTTTCTGTAAAGCGAAAGCATTGAGAGAGTGAGCAGAAGCAACCTAGCATTTCAGCAAACAAGCTCCATGAGAAAGATGCTCTGGATATTGTTTTACAGATACCAGCAAAGCCTTATCAGGTTCTCACTGGAGGGATGGGTCTTAGAAGTAACAGAAGTGAATTTACATCTTTTTAAGGTATCACAAAAGACAAGTTGTGTTTCAAGACCATTTTTTTTGCAGTTCATAATGATGGGGGTTGTGGTTTTTTTTTAATTCCTCCCCCCTCCGGAGGGACTAACTTATCTTTTATCTTTAAATAATTGATGGGAAGCTTCTTCTGGAGTGACTGATAAAATTTGATCAACACATATTACAAGTAGGAAAGCAAGTCTCTAGTCTTGGAGGTTGTAAAAGCAATACTAGACTTACACAAGTTCATTCTTACTTGCTCCTACGCCTTACTTGATGTGCCAGAGGCACTTTGTGACCATTGATCATTAATGCCGTCTTACACCGTCTCTTCTAGTGATGAACTAAAAAAGACAAACTTTAGTGGCCTAACTAATTATTCCTGTGCACTCTTATCTCCTGTCAGTCTGCAGCAGTGCCTGCCAGATAGGGCTGTTGTCCCTGCTTTCCATCACCATGTCAGTGCAACTCCCAACTCCACCACAGTAGACTTGAAATGGATAAGGTGATAAATATGAAAAGAAGTATATTTTGAAGGTAATTTTTGTGCTCTAGTGTTGCATTTGAGAGAAGAAAAGATTGCTACTTTCCTTTTTTTCTCAACATGGCTCTTGGAAGGCCCAGGATGCAAGGGTTTAATGTGAAAGTGGCAGGTTGACAAAGCACTTCCAGAAGAACCCTCACTGAAGAATGGTGGTTCTGTAGGCATCACATTTCCAGTCTTCTTCTACCAGGTAGCTTCATTCTCTCCTTAGTGAAGTAAGGTAGCACACCCTTAGCTGCCTGACTGGGATATGTGACAACAGGACCATCCTCCCTTTCTTGCTTGAAGCTGGAGATTTGCATATAGGCATTATTTTATCTAGAAATAATAGCACTTTTTCAGCATTTCAGTATATGTGATAAATACATGGGGGATGTGATTCCTGATGTTCAAGGAAAAATAATAATGGATTCTGTGACAGTTGTAGCATTACTGAATTTGTATTTAATTACTCGTCTAATACTCTTTCTTCCCTTTCTCAATATTTGGATTAGTATTTCCCTAAATGGCTGTACATATTCACATCAATAAACAGTTCACTTCTGCTTAAGAAAAATAATAAACTTTTTATAATACCGTGAAATTGTAAAGAGACAAAGTAATAGAATTAGATATCTTGAAAATACTGTAGGATTTGAGGATTTGTCTCCATTTGCCTAGCAAAGCATAAATACAAAAAATTTAGATCTGAAACAGTGGATTGGAAAGGAGAGCTTTTCTTTTTAAACTGCTATGGGATATGCTACAGACCTAGAACTGTGCTGGCAAGATGAGATACTTTTCCCAAGGAAGTACTAGTCCAGATATACTAGAAATAAAAATGGAAAAAAAAAAATCCCAAACCAAACAAACAGGTCAGTTACTACATCTGTAATATAGTGATTATCACTTTAGCAAATAATATTTGGTGAAAAATATTTTTGTAGAAAAGCATAACAGAAGTCACAGCTTTAAAAATACTAGGTCAGACAGAAATAGAAGTTGTAAATAATACACGTTTCAAAAGGTTAAGCTAGGAAAATATTTCATATATTGTTAGATGTCAACACAGCACAGTTTTTGGAAAGCCATGATGCTTCAGGTAAAAACAAAGATTACAAATGTTTTTCAAATACTAAAATACAGAAATAAACAGAAAGGTTTAGTTTGGCCAAAGTGTTCTTTGTGCTTTAGTAACTTGCCTTGCTGACATGGACACAAAAATTTTTAGACTTACACAGTTTGAACAGTTTCATAGCTGTGGATCTTATTAATATCTTCTCCCACAGTATACATGGAACACTTTGTGTAGCTGCATCAGAATTGCACTTGTAGTTCAGGATGCCTACAGCATGCAAGAAGTGAGAGTAGTGTAGATAATAAGTAAAAATGTAAATAAAAATTGCAGGTGTCTAACATTAAAAGTTACACTGGAAATGTGAAGTTCTGTATTGTGTTACACAAATATAACATTCTGGTCTGTGGGGTTTTTTTCTATACTGCAACATGTATGTAATGGAAGTAAAGCTAGTGGAGAAATAGTACACTTGGAAAAATATCGACAGACTAACAAATTGGTTTTGAAGATGTATTGCTTGTAGGTTTAAGGCTGTCTACAGAATTGTGAGGAAGAATGGGTCAAACTACATCTTTTGGTTTGGGAGATGGTTAAAATTGTTTGGGAACTACTTTTTTTTATTATATTTTTTTTATTTTAGTTCTAAAAATCTTTATTACTTTAATAGGCAAGCTACATAGGTTGTCATACCACATATGGCTCAGAAATCATTCAGTCCCAAAGATTCCCTTGAGAAAACTTTCTTCAGCTGAGTTCCAGAAAATTCATCATCTTTATATAGTTCTTTGTGAAGTCACTAGGAAACCTAGTGAGTCAATAGTATCAAAATTAAAGTCTCATGGAAAATAAACCTGGGAGGGACTTCAAGACATGATCTAATTTATTGGCCTTTGTGCCACTGAATACTGAAGTAAAAAGCTCCCTAGTGTTACCAGGTGCCTAAGTCACCATAGCAATACAAAATACTTGAGCCACAACACATAAAAAAGTAATCACCCTTTCATGTTTTTAGACTGATGACTGCAACCCCTGTGTGGAATAAAAATGCACTGAAAGATCTTAAAAAATTACATGACTTGCTGCAAACCGTACACTTGGCTATAAAGCTCACAGTAAGCACATTGACCTTGGCAGCTTTTCTCTCTCAACATCTACCACCGCTTCAATACAAAGCCAAGAGCAAAGTCTTTTCAGTGCCAGTCATTACATTGACTTAACTGAGACACTGTATCTCTCGATCATGATATTCCACAGCAATTTCCCTTAAGTGATCTTAGAAGAAGATTCAAAACTTTGGATGGATTTGGGCAACAGTGTTTAAAGGACCAAGATCTAATCTGTAGAATTTGTTCCACTGGGAACCCTGGAGGTGGAGGGGTAGTAGCAGTTCCCTAGCAGCTCTCAGAATTAAAACTGAACCCCTTGCTTCTTTCTTTTTTTTTTTTTTTTATATATGTATAGATAATATTGTCATTTTTTACATATACAAATGAGAAAGTAGCGCTTTTTTTTTTTTTTTTTGGCCTTCCATAGAATTGGATGAAAGAAATATAGGGAAATTTAACTTGTTAAATATTTGGTTTGAAAGAAGAGAAGGGTCTCTGTAGTAACTCAGTGCTGATGGTTATAAAAGGCGTTGGCTGACTTCATATATCTTTCCAAAGAAAAGTTTTGTTTTCTAGTCAAAGCCTGGGATGAACACTATTTCTACTACCAAATCCAGACCTTGTTTATTGTAATTATTTATATTTTGTTGTCCTGCATTCTCACTGCTGTTCTTCTGGATTCAGTATCCCCTTACATTAAAGCTGATGTGACATGAACCCTCTGTAGAAAACATGCTATCCATAATTGAGAATATTGTATCAAGTTCTTTTTCTCCTTGTTGACACCAGCTCAATTCAGTTAAATTAAGAAATCATGTACTTGGTTATAGGATCTGGTTGTTTTCTTGTCAGCAACAGCACACGTTCTAATGTTTAAAAGTTGAATGTAACACTTGTTTTGTTGCTGCTGCCTAGATTTTAGCAAAGGCAGGATCAGGCTTATCTTGTGCAAAACTCAGAAGACAAGGTCACTTTCTATCAGATGAGTTATTGTAGGCTTTGGGAATTTAGCTTCATCTCCAAATGTTTGGAAGTTACTTTATCCTTTCCTTACTAGTAGATATTTATCCCTCAGCTGCCTGTTCTCTTTATTTTTCCTTTGATGCCTCAAAGGTCTCATCCATCAGCCTACAAACAGTCTTCATGAGACCTCTGCAAGTGTCCAGCAACTGCTACCTGTCTCCTAGCACCTGGCAGTTGCTCCAGTTGAATGTTTATAAACAGCGAGGTCTTTAAGGATATAGGAGACATTTGAGAACATGAGAATGGGAAGTTGTAGGTTGCCAGTTGCTGGAATGGGAGAAAAATCTCCACGTAAAGCATGTGTCAGCGTGAATGTTTGAGTCAGACACAGAGGAACTTCATGTTCTGTGATCTATAAGCAAGGAAGAAGTAATGTATTGAGATGAGCAGACAGCTCTGTGAGTTATTAGAATACTTCATTTATATTACAAAGGCGTCTCCCAGGGAGTTTCATTTTGAAAGTGCTGGGGTGCAAGGAAAATTTTCTTTTGCAAGAGTAGATCGAGCAATTGTAAAGGTGATTGAAATACCATCTTCACCAGTCTGCTTGCATTACCTCCCATTTTGTTGACATCTGTGAAGTTAATAACCATACTCTATTCTATCTTCCATGTAATAAAAATTCAGACTAGTTCTGAACCCAGGATTGGTCCTTCAAGGAACCATAGTCATCTCTGTTAAAATACAGCTGTGCATAGATAAGTAAGTTCTGATCAGAAGTCAGAAATCACTGAGCTATGACCCATTGTTAGGATTTGAGTAACATAGTTATTACTAAAAGCACATGGTTTATATAAATATTGCTGCAGAATTTATGTTTAAATACTCAGCACTAGATACTGGTAGGTTAGAATTTTGCTAATAAATACATTTAAATATATACCTATTTACTGAAACACACATACATATTTTAATATTAGTTATGTACAAAAGTCAATGTGAATGTTTTGCTTTCTATGTGCAGTAAGTATTTTGAGATGTGTCATACTATACTGAAAATCTTCAAGGTAAGAATATATTCAGCTGTTTAAAAGATGGGTGTTCAAATCTTGGTTTGCTTATGGCAAAGGAAAAAAAAAAGGGGGGGTTGTTTTTCATATAGATTTGGTATAGTTGCTTTCTCCTCAAAACATACATAAAATGCTATAAAAATAAGATCCTTTCCATATCTAACCAACATGCCCACGTCTCAACTTTCACCCTTTGATTTCAAAAAACTCAACTCTACAGCTGAGAGAAATGTTAGTTTCAAGAGCTTACATGTTGTTTCTTGTGCTTACACTTCCAGAAAGAGGTGTTTGTATGGCAGTATTTTCTACAAGCTGTATTCTTAAGCTGCTGGCAAAAAAAATGAAATTTATTTTTGCACAGAGAACTGAATGCCTGATTTTGGTATTGAGTTAGTGTTGATCTGGGATAGAGTTGACAAAAAATGAATTTTTTGTATCCTGATTAGTCTCTTAAGCTATTAACCCTTCACTGATTATTCATCGATCTTTGAACTGTCCTTGTGAAAAAAGAGGTCCTTAATAGTAAAAAAAAAAATTACAGCACAAGAGTAGCTGGTATCTTAATGTGTAGTGCATTTTTAATGTATATTTTTTGTGATCCCCTCGTCCTTTATACAGTGGCTGCACTCCAACCACAGAAATGTAATAAAACCAACCTGGACACCACCCTTAAAGGAACTGAACTCAGCAAAAAATAAAACTTCTGTAGTCAGAATTTTTCAAGCATGGAAAGAAAAGCATAGTAAGAGATGATAGAATGGTTTGGGAAGGAAGAGACTTTTAAAGATCATCTGATCCAACCCCCCTGCCCTGGGCAAGGATATCTTTCATTAGATCAGGATGCTGAAAGCCCCATCCAGCCTGACTTGGCACACTTCCAGTGATGAGACATCCATAGGTTTTCTGGGTGACCTGTCCCAGTGTCTCACCACCCTCACTGTAAAAGATTTTTTCCTTTTGGCCAATCTAAAGCTACCCTCCTCAATTTTAAAAATGTTGTCCCTTGTTCTGTCATTTCAAGCTTCAGTAAAAAGTCTCCATGTTTCTTACAAGCCCCCTTTAAGTACTGAATGGCTGCAGTAAGGTCTCCCTGTAGCCTTCTCTTCTCCAGGCTCTCTCAGCCTTTCTTCATAGGAGAGGTATTCCAGCCCTCTGATCATTTTTATGGCCCTTCACTGGACCAGCTCTAACAGGTCCCTCACTGTCCGGCTTGTACTAGGGACCCCAGAGTTGGATGCAGTACTCGCAAGATCTCATGAGAGCAGAGCAGGGAAGAATCACCTCTCTCAACCTTCTGGCCATGTTTCTTTCTATGGAGTCCAAGATACAGTTGGCTTTCTGGGTGGCAAGTGTACGTTACCAGCTCATGTCTGATTTTTTTATCACCAAGTCCATCTCCCCAGGGCTTTTCTCGGTCCCTTCATCCCCCAGCTTGTATTGATATTGGGGGTTGCCCTGACCCAGATACAGGACTTTATGCTTGACCTTATTGACCTTCATGAGGTTCATGTGGGCCCACTCTTCAGGACTGTCAAGGTTCCCCTGCACAGCCTCCCTTCTCTCCACTGAATCAACTGCACCACTCATCTTGGTAGCATCTGCAAATTCACTGCAAACTCAATCCTACTGGTTATGTCATTGATGAAGATGTTAAACAGTATTAGTCCCAGTACAGACCTTTGAGGGACACCACAGGTGAAGGAATATGCTAGGCATACTGGTGCACAAAACATAATTTCTTGGGAGCAACATAAGGGACAGAATATTGTAATTATAGTGTTACAGCATCTGGAAGCAATTAACATGGCAATATGTCATGATTAAAAACATAGAAGACTTCCATCAAAGACTTAGTCATAATTCTATACAAAATACCTGAAATTGGAAGCTTAAATGGAGTTCAGAAGTTCTCGTCAACACATACCAATGTTTAAAAAAAAAAGAAAAAAAACCCCAAACCTTATCAAAGATCCCTTAAATCTCAAAGCTCACAATTACTTTTATTACCTCAAAAAGGAATTAATGGATTTTCTTCCCCTTTCAGAAGACCCTGTTCTAATGTTTTTCACTGGTAAAAGTAATTTCTAAATGACCACACATTCCAGTGCAACATGTCTCCCAAACAAATGAATGTAGATGGAGATTTAAGCATCTTGTTGCCCGTGGGTCCTAATAGCTGTATTCAAATTCAGTAAAGCCAATGCTGAGGTGGATACTGCATGACCTCAGTTCACCCTGCGGTGTTCCAAACCTCAGGTGTCTGCTAGAAACATCGCAACAGTGAGATAGAAGAGATTAGGCTCAATTTCCATTTTTAATCTTTACAGCAGGGTTAACTTTGCAAGGAGAATCAGGCGGTACATCTTGTTCTTTATTGTTTTATCAATTACTGTGTAGGGGCACGAAGATACTAACCCAGATACTAATCCAGTAATCCTTGGATAGTAAGCTTTATTTTGTATTCTAGCTAGAAGTCCTGTGTTGTAGCCAACTGCTAAATATTTGTTTAGAATATTTTGTATACTCTACTTGTAAGGTGGAACCTCTATACAATGGGACTATAGTCATGGATTTACCTTATTTCATTTTGTAATTTAAGAGTTTCATTGCATTGATACCTACTTCCACTAAAAGAAGGGTTGGCTTTTTTATTTTGTTGGAATTGCTTTTGTAAATTCAATTAAATTGTTTTCAGTTTATTCTTCTAGCAGTGAAAATTAAAGCTATTCAACTTTAATTCAAGGTAAATTGTGTATATTTATGAAAGGAATACTTAGGAGAACAACATGGAACAAAAGGTGCTAATAAGGTATTGATTAAACTAGTCTTGCTTTAGCAAAAATTTAAAAATAGTTGATCCTTACTTTGCCTAAGTAAAAATCAAATGCTCTTAGCACATCCTGTAGATATCAAATTCAGAATTTAATCCAGATGGATTAATTCATTTTTTCCTGTTAACCCATGCATCTGTGAATGTGTATACACAGATGTTCTTATAAAATTGACAAAGTAGATATTAAAACTTCAGAAGCTTGTCATACTAACATTACAAAATTCCTTACCAAGAAAGGAAGTATGTCTGATACTGTTATTAATTCCTCTTATAGATCAGTTACGTATTTGAAACACAGTTCCCATTGTTTTGAATTATTAGGCATTTTTAATGCAATGGCTTTAAATACGTTATGATTTTTAATGGGAGCTCATTTCTTGCTTCTCCAAAGCGTAATACTGATGGTGTGTAGTACACTGTCTCTGTACAAGACATGTTTTGTTCTGAAGCCTGTAAGTAATCCTGCTAAATTTAACCCAGGTTGGAGCTGCATAAACTCCGCTGTATTGGAGTTAGAGTACTAAGCACCTTGCAACTTCTAAGCTTTTTATCGTGACTGTTCAAATCTGTTTATGGAATATTCCAGTTCACCGTAGCATCTACGTGCCATGCCTCAGGATTCCCTCAGTTCTTCCCCATCAGCAAAATAAAGTTGTGTGTCAGTTTCTCTAGACTGCCGGTAACTGTCCACTAAGAAAACCCTAGGAGAGCAAACATCCCGCTTTGTTGTCAGGGTTTTGGAATTGGCAAGGTAAGTCTCACTCACTGACTCTATTCAGAAAATAACTGCTGCCAGTGATTCCTCTTGTAAGCAAGGAGTTTTAAGTACATGTGTACCATTTTTATGTTTGCTAAAACAAAATTCCAGGACATAGTTTGTTATGCTGTGTCAAGCACAATATCTAATTTCCGTGTTTTGGTAAGGTATTGAATTTTTATTTACCTGTGATAAACAGAATTTTTTCTTCTTTCTTCAGCCCTCAGCAGTCCCAATGTCCATCTAGTAAACTAT
>JANHFX010009547.1:100005-117505 GCA_027560015.1 Chloroceryle amazona
ATAATTAGGTCTTAATATACTTCTAGAGCTGAATAGTAAATCATAGGTTTAGGTTGGAAAGGACCTTTAAAGATCATCTACTCCAACACCCCTGCTGTGAGCATGGACATCTTTCACTAGATCAGATTGCACAGAATGCATATATCTTACGTAATAGAGTATCTTACCTGTAGAATATATCTTACCTAACTTCTGGGAACAGCAGTTAAGTATTGACTTAAAAGAAATACCTGCAAAAATAAAATAAATATATGTATATATAACTTTCCCCTAAGTAAATTAGAAGAAGCTCGAAATACATGTTGATATAGCTCAATGTAACTGGAGCAGTTGTATCTGTATGCTAGAAAATGTTTTCCTTCAATAATTCTACAATGCAGAAAAATAATGACATATCCTAACTATGATGCTTACCTATTACAAAGCTGAATGATACTGTTATTAGAGCAAATAGAGGCCGTGTCTAAGCATGTGGAAGATATTTGATCCTAATGGATGTATCCAATTGTAGGTGCATTTATGCCATTAAAATATATCATTTTGGTTGGGGGGAGGGGCGCGGGTGGCGGGTTGCTGGTGGTTCGTGGGGTTGAGAGATCAAATATATATATATTTCAGAGATTCAATGTTATATTACAAACGTGCATTTGCAAACAGCCACTAACAAGCACATGGGAAAGAAGTGAAAACTTTTGTCCAGTCTGACCGTGTCTGAACAACCTGCTGAGAATCTGCAGTATGCAGACAGAGGAGGATACAACGTTACGGACCTGTTGATCAAATCTTGTCTATCTTCGGTTGCACCTCCAGCCCTATCGATACAGTCCTGAAGAAAAAGTTGCTATAGGTTTTCTCTCAGTGTAGGGAAGTAAAATTCTTTGTGACAGTTCTTTGTTTTGTGTTCTAACAATTTATAAAATGGAATAGTGCTATTTTTACTGCATTGTAGACCTTCCTTAGAGGCAAACTGGACAGCAGAGCCTGGGTCTGCGATGTGTTAAACATTATACATCTGTATGGGGCAGAAAAATCAAGGAAAAAATCAGTGGAACATTGGTCACATCCTAGTAAAAGTATAAACAATACTCAGGTGACTTATTTGAGCTCATAAATTCTTTCACAATTAAAGAAAAAGACCCTAAATATCATCAACTACCCTCCTTCAAACTTTATTTTTACTTAATATGCCTAAATAAAAATACTGTGATCTTAGATGAATATGAAGCTATTTTAGTTGTTTTCTTTCTACACAACTTTGCATAGGAGGAATGTTATCAGTGTCCCCTAGCAAACTATCAAAAGTAATTTACAGTGTATTTCTTAAAAGATACATTTTAACTTTAATAACTGAGAAATTATGGAATATAAAATGATAAATGCATCAATGTGAAATCTCTCAATCAAGAGAAGCTAAAATTCATCCATTGAAACTGAAGAAAACAAAAATTAACATGCTCTAGTTATAGAGAGGGCTGAATGTCTTGGTAGGATGTTGGCAAAAAAACTTTCCACTATATCATCTTCTAAGCAGTGTAAAAGCTGCCTGCCCTGTTATTTACTGGCCTAATCTGAGTAGTACTACAAATTAAAGTATTATATAGTAAATTTTACCATTTCTACTCAAAGCAATTGAAGACTGAATGAATCAGAAGTAAAAATGAGAAAGAGCAAGGCAGGGAACTGGAGGGGGGAATGACACACGACTGCTACTCTGAAGAAAAAGCTTCAAACTTTTAAGAATTATAATAAGAATGTGTCCATTGCATAGCCAAGCAATAATAATAGGGGATGCTTTTATTGTTACAGTCCAATTTAATACCCTAAGCCTGAATCATCAGTAAAATCTGTAGGAAATATTCATGCAGATCAAAAGCACAATGTGACTAAATAATTTTGGTGAATACTCCTTATTTAGACAAGATTTTTAAAGACCCCTCAAGGTAGACAACCTTGTAGTATGTAGCCAAATAAACTAATATGTCAACTAATATATCAAAGTGAAGATTGCCTCTCATTGCATAGCCATAGTCTGTGACTAAATGAAAGGAAGTACATTCGATCACAATGCAGAAATTAAAAGGTAATAAAATTTCTATGAGAAAATAGGGACAAAATACTACTAAAGTTTAAAAACATTTTTACATTGCTGTGCCAGAAGTATTCGATTCTCTTCCACCCGTGTCAAATGAAAGCTGAAGGAAAAATAAAAGGTAAAATTTCTAGTTTTTAGTATCACTTGGATTACTAATTGTAATAGCTACCAAGCTATCTGAGGTCTGAACATCTATTACAGGCACCTGGGCACAACTTGTATTTACCAAAGTCTACAGCACTGATATATTGTTCATATTTTTACAGCAATTCTGTGACCAAACAAACAAAAATTCTGCTGTAATGTTTTGTATGCTTTGCATTTTTTAACAGAAATTTTCTCGTATTTTCCATATGAACATTGTCATGTTTGTCCCTAGTCCCTTATCAAACTAAGATTATATATTTTTTAATACAGTAAGCATTAATAATTATCTATGTGTATATATATAAAAGTAGCTTTATAATAACTTGTCTTGCATGGATCTGAATCAAAACAAGATCAAGCAGCACTGCCTAGTTTTATGGTTCACTTTGTATTTCAGTAGCATCCTTCCTGTCTTTAAAGAAATCCTGTACCGAGAAAGGAAAAATAGATTAAGATTTTTCAAGGTCTTTCTGTTGATTTCATTTTTCATATTTCTTCTCTCCTCTACACTGAGCAGTTAGATCCAGCCCAGTGTAGAGGGGAAACATGTACTTCACATAAGAGCCAGATCTGTGGTCTTTATTTTAGGATTGTTTTTTGTTTATTATAGAAGAATATAGGGCAGGCACTGAAATATTTATGTCATACATACATTTTTATCCTATTTTTATTTTCTGAGGTTAGTAATAACCCAAGTGTTTTACTGAAGGAAGTGTATTTTATTGCTGTATTATTACCTCTAAGCTCACAATTCATAACCTACAGGTAAACTTCTATATCTGTCATAAACACACGGTAGCTATGAGATTCAATGCTGGTATTTATAAATGCTGAATGCAGGGCATCCCTCAGACCAAGCTAGAGTCCGGGGGAGTGCTAATGGTTCACCAGTCACCAGCTTGTACCTTCCATTTGGCTTCATGTCATTCATTTAAATATGTGCTCAGATGTGGAAAAAAAAACAACAGTTTTTATATAAGAAGTAGAAAGTGACTCCTGAAATCTGGTAAGATTTAAGAAGCCACTCCAAGTTCCACTGTAAGGTAATTCTTATGCTTGACAACTTAATGTAATTTTTTGTTGTTGTTGATAAGTGGATACATCTTACTTGAAATCTGTAGTAATCCTTTCAGATTTTAATTCAACTTCTATGTTCTTTAAGGTAAGAAATAACAACATTATCGTATTGATTACTGGAATGTGGAGCACAGACACCCCAATGTGTATTGATTTACTGATTTCTAGTGATTATTGTAAACCAGCATGCCTAGTTGCACCGTTAATTTACAATGGATATGAACCAGCATATCTCTCCTCCTTTCAGGAGGTGAGATACTTCTTAATTTAATCAGTTGCGAAGAGACAGCAGATTGAAACATTTCAAATAGTAGAAGAAAGCTATAAAGTCCAGCAGAGAAGGAAAGACAGATCTCCAAGACCAAGCAGCAGCCATAGGATGGAGGTATCAGAAGTGACATTTGAAGATGAGTAAACTCAATAGGACCAATTAAGACATTGTCTTAAGACAATGAACCTGAAGAAATTTCATTTATCTAAGAACCTAAAAAAAAAAGAAAAATAATCATGGTGTGAACTTTTGCTCTGCTTCTTCAGAAGATACTGTCATACTCATGAAAATGTTTCAGGAAAGAAATAGTGGAATCCCCAAATTAAAAACAAACAAAAGACCAAAACAAAACAAACAAACAAACAAAACCAACCAACCAAACAAACAAAAAAACCAAACCACCAACCAAACCATCACAACTGTTTATGTTTTCTTTATGCCTTTTTTCTTCAGGTGTCAGGTAAGTTCTCGAGAATTACAGTGTATTCCAAAAACTAGAGAGAGCGTAAAGTGACTTATAAAACCACAGTAACCAGTATCTCTTAAAACTTGGTGGGTGTTATCAAGGATTTGGGTGCAGCAGCATTTCACTCTGACCTTTCATACAAATGCTAACTTAGCCCATAGATGGGTATTAGAGGAAGACTCCATTTTACTCAACCACACAGCAAATGTTGGAATAGAAAACTCAGATGTTGTCAACAGGTTACATAGTCACAATACTGGCTAAGTATCAGCAATATATTCTCCTTTCTCATACAACCAAGTTTTTGAAACAAAGTTTAATCTGTTTTTTGTGAGTTCAATGTCCCGATGTTTATTGTCATGGACAAATGCTAAAGCTTTACAAATACAGTTAGTAAGAGAAATTACCTTTATCCTGGCATTTTTGAACTGCTGAACATTCTAATTTGTGTACTGTGACTCTGCATGTTCAGTTCTGTATTATTTTTTTATGCTTCCCACTCTGTACTTGTAAATTCATACATAAAGATGAATCTGCAGCACTTTGTCAAATGAAATTATCCACCACAAAAACATTAACAGGATCTTCAACACAGCATAAACAAGAATGCAGAGCCACACATTTAATCTAAAATCCCTATTAATGAACCAGTTGCCCACTTAAGCTCAAGGAGAGGAATTCCTTGCCTCAGCTACTCCAGCTAACTCTCATACCTGCTTCTGAAAAGCCTTTCCCTGCCATTGCAAAACCAAACTCAGCTTGAGCTGGCACAAAGTCAGGACAAAGTAGAGCTGAGATGGTAATTTTACTCTGTATGCCAAAAAGATCTATTTCAAAAGCCCACCTTTGTCAGATAACTTTCTGAATGGAAATAGTCTTCCATTTCCCTCAGCAACCCAATGGCTTATTTCCTTGAATTATTTTGATACTTCTCCCTGACTGTTCCAGAGCTACCAATCAGCTCAGCCTTCTGATGACTGCTAAAGGCCATTTACCAAGTCATCGACGTGTACCCCGGGGGGCTGATGGAGACCTGAGCAACATTCAGACTGCTTAGTCTAAAGGTGCATATATTCATAGGTACATACTGTAATGTTCAGCAGTCAGGCTGGTGGCAGGGGCTGGGTGAGGTTGAAGAGGAAGATGATGTGATTCCAAAGAAACCTGCCTTACTGAGATGTGCTGAAAGTTAGTTTGACTTAGGCAAACTGCTGTTTCCCTTTAAAAAACAAATGCATAAATGAGGTGAAATCTACTTTCTTACAAGTTTTGTTATCAAAGGTTCACACAACTTTGTGTGAAATAAAAATATGACGCTAATCGGCACCTCCTAATCATTAGCATACACATTCTATATTTAACTTTTCCTTAGTGCAACAAGATCGTACCAGCTCTTTTCCCTTTTGTTCAAACAAAAATTCTATCACCAATATATTTTCTGCTTGGAAAAAAAAAAACAATAAATAAGTTAGATGCATTTTTGTTCATCCACTCTTTTTCAGTTAATCAGCCCAAATGATAGGAAAATAGATACAGAAGCGCAGGATAAGAAAGTGTAGCACGATGGAGTGAGCGGGCGAGGGCTGCATGTCATTTTTCAACTCCAAAACACTATTTTTTTCAGTCTTTGCATCCAACATAATTAATACACTATCTTTCTATACAGGAAAAAAATAGTGATTACAGAAGTAAGAAGACCGTGAACTAGATCCTCAAGCTGGAGTGATTCAGGACTGTATAATTACAAAGGTTGAAGATACAGTCACATACATGGGAGGTATCTACACCAAGAGAGAACATTCATGAAGTGGTGATAAGGTAAAGGTTTTTTAATTTTTACTTATGGTTCATTGTTTTTGGATTACACAGCTTCATTTTATTTATATTATTTATTGTATTAGTGTTTCAGTTTTTGACTGTTTTCATAGCTATCTCTTGCTCATCCCATTTTTAACTTTTTGGTTGCTTAATTTTGCTTAGAAAAGAAAGTTAAAAGTCAAAAAGAAAGATTATTTGAAAGTAATTAAATGTCATCCTTCATTAAATGTGCAAGTAGTGGAGAATGGCACCTTACAGACAGACATTTTCCAGTCTGGACCCATTTAGCTGCTCAGTAAGGCTAAAAAAGCATGTGCATGCCAATGCAGGTGACCCCACTCCAAGGCCTGGGGACTCACACTGTTGTTTTCTTTGATATTGCAAGACTTACAGCCTCATTTATAAGAGCATTACATTTGAAAATAATACGGTGTATCTGTTTGGAGGTTAGGACTACAGGATTATGTGGTTTGGCTTTTTATTGCTGTTGTTGAGCTGAGTTACCCATTCAGAAAAACAAGGACCACCTGTTGGGAGCATAAATGGGCTTTCACATGCACACAAGAAACTTAATGAGATACCAAAACCCTGAATCTGAGCTTCCAAACCTGTGCTATAAAATGTGTGTGCAAAACACAGGTTCATGCTGATGGCAGAACCCAACATAGAGAACTCTGGTCATGAGTGAGTTATAAAACACTTCTCTGATGAACCACATTGCATTTTGCACTCTTCTAAACTGATCTTGTTTCACTTCAGATGGAAGAAACTGTTTAGAATCAACAAGACTGCCCATAAACATGAGGGAAAAAAGGAAGAGTGAATGTTACATGCTTTTGAGTGCATTTTAAAGGGTATGATGTAGAATTTATGCACTGAAAATGGGATGTTAACTAGCCAAGCAGAAAGAGCAGTATGTCTGATCATATAGTCATCAGAGTTTCATTTTTCTTTACCAAAGTGCTTGTAGACTATCTGTCTGATCATCACCTGAGACCAGCTAATGCAAAAATTAGTCTTTCACATAACCTAACTGCTTCTAGGCTCTCCTAGGCTACTTCTAGTGTTGAATAACAGAGATAAATTCAGCCTACTACACTATTTCTCGGTAGAGAATTTAAAAGTTGCTGGTGGCTGATAAATACTAGAACATTTTTTTTAACCAGATAGCATATAAATCCCTTTTTCTTCTCTATTAATAAGTCAAGAACAAAATGCTCTTTTGTTGTATTTTACTGATGAGTCAACAGAAGAAGCTATAAATACAGAGAAAAGCCCATTGGGACAACACTGCTTGCACTCTGGTTTTCATTCTGTTTGGCTTGCTCTCCCTGAACACTTATGACAGTCTGTAGGAAAATACTTTATTGGCTAATAAATGAAAGTCTAGATGCAACTCTCCCCCTAAACCACTAGCCCCACCAAAAGAGAGGATAAAAGAAAGAAATTGGGTATGTTGCCACAGTAAGAGGCTCTTTAACTTCTATTAAAACTAACCCCTTTGGAAGTGATATGGTTTAACCACAGTTACCAAGCCAAGTTACCAAGTATATTGCTGCAGCCTGAAGTTCTGCCACACTGGGGTGGTACCTCATAATAATTTTGCATGTCAGTACCCATGCAGGCATGAGAGCAATTTACTGCAAAATAGGCAGTCTGCCCTAGACAGACGGCCCTGTAACTACAGTGGCACAGATCCTGGTGGGATGGCTGCCTGGGAGAATTCAGTGGCCAAAAATAATCTTCTGATCTAGCCATTGGACTAGATTTGGCACCTTGACTGTCACAAAGAGACTGCTATTTAGCTAATGCTTCCCTACTCTATAACAAATGACTGTACAATGGACTTACTGTACAAATGAAGACAGTGCCTGTGGCTCTATAATCTTTGGTTGAATGGCCCCTTGAGATCTGCAGAGTGGTCATTTCAACCACTGACTAAGTGCTTGACCACAATGGAGAATGAAGGCTGTGGGGAAGAGTCCAATCAGACTGGAAGAAGACCGATACATCCTTTCTTTTTGCTGATGCCTAAGGATAAAATCCGCTGAACCATGTTTCTGGCAGAAAATTCCACATCTCTGAAGATCAGAGATTCTTCTATTTAATTAGAATACTATATCCTCTTTAATCAAGGGCCAAGAACATCAGTTTTTAGTATTACTAAAGACATAATATTCAGTGTTTAGGAAAAAAAAAAGTTAAATCTCTCTGCTCGTAATCTATAAAAATGCATAACTGTCACAGATAAATTGTTTCAAGAACATGGAAACACACTGAGCAAATAGATCAGATTTTGGATCATATTGGGAGCTATTTCAGTACAAGGAAACTCTGTATTAGAAACTCCTTGATCCCCCAAACCCATTGATTTTCTCCCTTTCTATGCCATGGTCCTTCTGCTGCTTGCATGATGTTAAGGTATTTAAATTCTCCCTAGAGAAGTTCACAGACTCATTCTGCTTCAGACAAAGAAAAAAAAGCCATTTTCCAGAAGAGTTTAACGGCTTGAAATCAACACATACAGATATGGTGATATCACAAGTTAGAGCAAAACTCAATACCTGAAATAATTACAAAAAGAAGTGATCTTGTCAAGGTCATCAGAAAGATCAGTGGCAGAACCAGCAATGATCCCAGACTCCAGACTGTTAATCAAGGGCTATAGTCACTACTTTCTAGTAGCTATATCTCCTTATACAAAACATGACTTATAGCCACAAATGCAAATGTATAGAAACCATATCCACTCAATTGTATTCTCCTCTGTAAATCAGGAACTAGAAGCTATTGCCATGCACTCAATAGCATCAGTATTAATTGGTCCCATTTCATATTCTTTTTGTCTGACCAATGCAGCTTGACAATCTCTAATGGGATTTTCAGATGCACACCATGGATTCTTAAGTGATCACTTTTTCTCCCCCAACATATGAGTTCTCTCTTATTCAGACCTACTTCCACACCCTTCTGGTACCTCATTTCCAAGCACACAATGATAATTCTTTTTAATTTGGGATGGGTTTTTTTGTTTCTTTGATTATTTTTTTTTCCCCTGCCAGTCATTGCAGAAACATCTAAATATATGAGTTACTTTAATGTTTTTCTCTAAAAGCAATGCTATTTCATTCACTCTTTTAAAACTTATTTTATGAACTAAGCATTTTGCATGTAATGAGATTAGTAAAGTTTTACAAATTTAAAGAGACAAATATATTCTCTCCACACCAGAGGTCATACTTAGTCCCTATTCTATTACCTACATCATCTATTACAAATAGATGAGACTAATTATCAGGAATCTAGCACAGGCAGAGAATGTAGCTCGCTTAGTGAAAAGGGAATGTTGAAATTTACTGGATATTCTTTTGCTTTGGGCTGACACTGTATTTGTAGGATTACATTTCTATGTTTTTGATGGATATTCTCCATTGAGTGCAGACTGCCATTGCTGCAAAGTATAGAAGCCTACTATGAGTACTAATTGCAGTTCTAAATGATGTAGAAAATAATCCGGACTAATCAATAGTCTCATGAAGGTTTTTACATTCATAAAAGTCCCAACTGTTGTCATGCATTAAACTAGCAGTACATTTACTAAATGAAATATCCTTTCATGACTGACAAAGGAGCAACATGATAGGCTTGATTTTTTGACTCAGTACTACAGGTTGTTTACAACTAAACCTATATTAATATGTAATGTTTGTGAAGTATTCCATTTATAAAATGGATAACATTATTATTTTGGAAAGAGCTGAATTACAAAACACCATCACAAAGCCTGCCTGCTTAACTCTTCTCTTTGTTTATGTAACATTTGCCATCTCATTTTTTTGCCTATCCTAAAGCCAGATTTGATTGTGCGATTGGCTAAATAGAAGATCACATAGGTTTTAAAAAAATATTTATAAGTGATGTTATAAAATGTGGGAAAACCATGTTCATCTAATTGGCTCTGTATTTTAAACCACTTTAATACATTTTCTCATTACTTATAGTCTATGTATTATTTACTACACATTGAGCAAACCAATGAATCTAAATGACAGTGCCCTTACTCAGGTTTGTACCCTATGCTTGTAGTGATAGAAGTTCAAATATCCTCTTGTAGATATTGTCTTCCAAGCTGTTATACCTATTGCAAGAAAATACCATGACAGACTTCACTGAGGCCCTATCTTAAACTTAATTCTTTTCCCTAGCCTATGGATCTTGTTTCTCTAACCTTTCTGAATAACTAAGATCATTGTATTGCTGTGGCACTCTGCTTGCCCTTAGCTGCACCTTCTCCCTTTCTGTAATATCCTGTTTTATAATAGGGTGACCTGCACTATGCGGTTTTCTTAATATGGACTCATTAGTCTCTTGGACTGTGCTAGGATAATTTCCTCAAATTTCTATGGAATAATCATATCTATCCTTTTCTAACATATTGTTTGCTTTTACCTCTTTTTTGACTAATAAACATGACACAAATGAGCTTATTCTCTCCCACACCCCGGCAATGTAAAAGGCCTTCTTTTCTCAAGTATAGTAGTTTGGATTAAATCAGAGGCATGTGAAGGCCATCAGGGTGCTCTTAGTGGTCTCTCTTTTTCTCCCTGTAGAAGTCAAACATCCCTTCTTCTGTCTCCTGTCCATTTCCAAACTGCCTCACATTTGTCCTTTCTCCCCGCTCGAAAGTCCCTCTTATGTTATGACTAAGGACTCCTCAGTGAGTATTGAAAGCCAAGGATTGCCTTGCTTAGAAGCTACGTGAAACTGAACACAGTGACAGGGACAAGAGGTGCAGAAGGTTGTGAAGTCCATGGTGGGATGAGAGGAATGCTAAGGAAGCAGAGATGGAGATGAGAATACTGGGAGAGGGAGAAATAAAGTCAGAGATGGGTTTTATGGCATTCAAATTCTTCCTAAAGATATCAGGTAAGGGCAGAAAATGAAGAAAAATTATGTCACTTGGTCAATATTTACATACAGCTGGGTAAAAAAAAGCCTCACAAACCTAAATCAGTTCAGTTAAGATATCACCACCAAAACACATGCTCATCTTCACAGTGCTTACATTTCAAAATTCACAGCTGCTCACTGAGACAGTTACCAAGACACCAAACCATTATGCAAGTTATGCTTCTATATGCTTGTACATGCTTGGCTCCTTAAAATGAGCTAAAATGGGGAAAAAAAACCAACCAAACAAAAAAACAATCTCTTTTCACAGAGTAGGTTTTTTGTAATTGTATTTCATTCCCTCAAGCTGAAACATTGTAAGTATGTCAAAATCTCTTTTACCAGATCAGGCTCTCAACAGATAATTGTGATGCTAAAATCAAAACTAGACTGGTAAACTGCTAGTTGCAACAGGTTTTGACGTACAAGCTCCAAAAATGGAATTCGAATACTAATGCAGAACACATGGAAGGTGTAAAATATCTGATAAAAACTGAGCAATACTTTTTGATATCAGAAATTCAGTATATTGTATGTATTTCTGAAAGTCTTGTAGTTAAGGGTTCAAACCAACATGAGAAAATAAATCCATTAACATTATAGCTCCATTGTACTAGGGAGAAAAGGATTATTGCTACTACAAAGACCATTTTTATAGACCTTACCTTTCTTCTGGGAGAGGAATCAAAATTTAATTTTGAGGTGGAAATTGAGGAGGAAACATTGGTAATGTTTTCCTTCAGGAAAAAAAAAAACAAAACACAAAACCCCACAACAACAACAACAACACCAAAAACAAACAAACAAAAAAACCACAAACAAACAAACAAAAAAAAAAACCACACACAACATAAAAATACCAAAGATATTTTATTTCCACACGCTGTGTGTTTAATGGACAAAAAAATAGAGGAAAGGAACTTATGAAACCTCAGATCTGCAGCATGAAGAGGTTTTACTCCTTGTCCACAGTATCCTGTTGCAGGGTGGAGTGGGAGAAGGGAGAGCAGGCTTTTGCCCATATCTACCAACACATAACGGTGGTGTCAAGGTGGCAAGAATTGCATAGTTTCTTCTTACATTTCTTCTGTCACCTTTAAGGACTAAGCGTGCATCTGCCACTATGTCAGCAAGCTGCAAAGGTGTCCGCATTGTGTAGACTCTCCAGGTGAGTCTCCTGTCTTACTCTGCACTCTCCAAGCAGTGGGGCATGCAGGTGATTCTCAGGGTTAAATACACTTTACCTCTTCCCCCCCTTCCACTAGACACTTCAACCTGACATAGAGCACAGAGTTATTCCCAGTTAGTTTAGAGGTGTGTTTTGCGAGGCACATCTCTTCTGGCCTGTAAACTGTAGCTTTGGGAGAAGTCATCTGCACATCTTTATATCTATGACCATCCCACACAAAGATGCTGTTCAAGTAGGAAGGACCTTACAATGTCAGATGGAGTTAATGTATCATTAAACAAGAAACAGAAAAGGCAACACAGATCTACTACACAACAAAATCGATTGTTAGTGTTGGATGTCCAAGAGAACCCACACTCCATATCTGCTAACACTAAAGTTCTGCTTCAGCCTTCCCAACTTAGAAAAGGAGAAAGGCTGGACAGCAGGAGTGCAACAACTATTAAATCTTCAGTAGGCCTGAGAACTGGACCACCTTTCTGCTTCAGAGACTCTGTTGTGCTTTGAAAGGTAGGTCTGAAGTTAAGTTTGGAACCATGCTCAAATATTTAAAATTTCCTACTTTAAAGAAAAAAAAAAAAAAAAACAGAACAAACCAACAAACCAGAACAAAGCACATTTTTCAATTTTGATCTATAAGAAGTTTACGGCACAAAACTTCTTTTTTGTATTTTCGACTTGCTAGTTTCAGCTGCTAAATTTTTATGCTTTCTATTTGCATTTTGTACGTTCCTCAAGGTGCATATTAGCATCAAAATATTATGTAACTCACAACAGATAGAATATGTGTAGTGCCAAGTAGATTATGCCATACAACTTTTTGGTTTCAAACACAAGGGAGTATCAGCATGAGAGATTGAATTAGGTATATGAATTTGTAATTACAAATGATAATTAAATAATTATAAGAGATTAACTATACCATTACTTTCAGTAATTTTCAGAATCACAACAAAAATATATTAGTGCATTGTGCTATCTTATCTTCATATGTAGTGATTTGTTTAACAGCATTTTGCATAAATTAAAAGAAAGCAGGAGAATCTCTACAAGCACAAACGAATTCACAAGGCTTAAAATGATAGGGAATCTCTTCATTTTCCAACCCCACTATGCTATCCATAAAGAAAATGATGCTCCTGCTTTTTACTTCTAATGACACAGGAACATTGGCAAGGAGAGGCTGCAGTATATTCCTTGTGAATTAAAAAACAAGTTTATATTTATATCCATGTTCAGTAACAATAGGCGTATTATATTTTTACAGAAAGACTACTTTGTACTTTTTTTAAACCATTTTTATGTTTAGACTTCACAGGTTCATAGTTAAAAACAGAGTTTTGAATAGAAACTTAGATTAACTTCTGTTATTTTACTTCAAAGCAATTTTATTATGAGAAAAGAAAGAGCACTGAATATAGAGTAAGCCTGTACAATGGAGAAATATCAAGCAATAAGGGCAAAGACAACTACAAGGGTGGTAAGATGTACATCCCATATTTTTCATGCTTGTAAAACTACAGCTGTTAACATCTAAATAAGTTTCTGGATTAATGTTTCTTCTTGAGAAGGGAAAAAATTCTGTGCTAAACCACTATTTTAATATCTGGGATGTCTGCTGCATCTCACGAGTCTGGGAAGGCAAAAACTTTTCCTCTTATAAAGATCCTTGGAATTACTCACTTAAAGTCTATAACCTCAGTTTTAAGAAATTAACCTCAATACAGTTTTCTTCTAATCTTTCCAGGATGACCACTTCATTCATTCTACTCTATTCTCTTTATCTTACTGATGAACTGACTTCATTTTCAACTGATATCCATAAAAATGACTTAAAAAAAAGTAAAGAAAAAGAAAAACCCTCTCACAGTGCCTGAGTTCATTTATGTCTAGGCTTTATATAGCTATAATCTAGCTTCAACAGAACAAGCCCCTTGAAGGCCTTCAGAGGTTAAATATCTGTATTTAGATCCTTATCTTCCTATTACTCAATATCCTCATCCATTGCACTTTGAGCACTGGTTATGACTTGCCCTCATGTAAAACCCTTAGCACCTTATTCATTTCTTGCCTAATGTGGTTTTCTTCATTGTTCTGACTACACATTTTCCACTTCTTATTATAGCTCAGACATCCATCCAGACAGAGTGAATTTGACAATTCACATCTAAGATTTTATCTTGATTTTTTTTTTCCTAGAGAAATATCAGCTTGAGTTGGACTTTACTACCTGATAATGATGTGCAATGAATCAGGTAAGTAAAAAGTACCTTACCTCATCTTTTCTACCTGTCCAGGTTGGCCTCAAGGCTAAGAGGGAAGACTCAAACAACAGGAGCCCAGGAAGCAACCCCTGTATGAAAGAAAGTCACCAGCCATTAAGGGAAATTGGAGGAGTATGTTGAAGCTGGGTATTGGAAGCACATGTGTGATAAGCAGACACCAGCTCACTACAGAGGACACCTAAACAGGCTAGGATCAACAGGAAATACAAACTGATTTATTCATAGCTATGGTGAGGAGGAGACTACAAACAACCTCTTGGGGAGAGACAGCCAAAGGATAATGCTACTTTATCTGGTAGCATATATATTAATACACACTATACAGGGAAACTAATCACGGTTTAGTAGGCTACCTGTGTACTAAAAGGTACCCTGTGTATTGATGTGAGCTGTGAAACCTGCCAAAGTTTTCATCTTTAATGAGGGAATGGCCAAGAAACTAGAGGCACTTGAGGTGCGTTAACTCTTCAAACCTGTCCCAGCAGCTGTGGCCATGTATGAAAGAAGGCCAGTGCCTCAAAGGGATTCCTATATGGTAAATAAGAAACAATGAACTCTTGATATTCTAACATTCCCTCCCTGTCTCTCCTTACCCTGACTGCTCTCAGTCGGTCTTGATAACTTAAAAAGCATCATTTGCTCAGGACTTTCTCTGGTTATATGTATTTGAGCTACTTGAAGGGTTTTTTTGCACACAGGTCTTTATAACAGCCTTGATAAATATAAGATCATTTTCCCTCTCTTCCCAAATAGAATATTCCTCTTGACACCAATTTGAGTAGTACTGTAGCATAATACTCTGCCCAAAGCCATTGGTAGCATCTGTTTTCTGGTATGTATGTTAAGTATTCCCAGTATCAAAGGGATTTCTGGATCTTCTTGACTTGGATCTTCTAAGCTGTACTCTACAAAAAACAACATAAGCAAGCCACAGCTTTCAAGAGAAATAAAACTTTGACCCAAGTAAAACATTGCCTATTTGTGTTAAAAAATGAAGAGATTTTGGAAACACTGGATAAAACATGCTATTAATCTCTTTTTCTTTTTATCAGTAAATTGTACATTGAGTATAAAAGGACTGTACATAAAAAATGTAACTGATGTTATTGGTTCAGTGTGAAGTGTTAATTACTTACATTAGCGACAAAATGATTATTGCAAAAATTGAAAATTTATATTTCACACTTTGTTGAAGTAGCATTTTTCTGTGAATAAAAGAGATCCACTGATTTTGGAGGTGTTACTTTACTTTTACCAGCACTGGTAGAAACACTCTTTGGATACAGAACTCCTGTTGAAAGGGGGAGGAAATGGAAACAGTAAGTGTATTGTTTAAAGATAACCCTCTGAAACTTTTTTCTTAACATACATTTTCCTGAAATTAAATGCCAATCATGAAGATTAGTTCCAGTATGGGAACATTGCTTATGAATACATTATAGTTTCAGTCATAAGAATACCATGTGTCCATAAGCTGTTCATACTCAACAACCCATGTAAAATGAATGAACTGGTCTTAGGCCACCTATTAACTGGTGGTGTCAGCTCCAGTAAAACTCCCTCTGTTCATGACACTGATTTCAGTCATACTCTATTAGCAAGCAGGTGTACAGATATCATTGACAGTTTCTCTTAGCTAAAAAATATACTACGGAGGATTCCAAGCTGTGAAGTTGCCAAGCTATGCATAAATACAATCAAGAATCAACGAGTTAGAGGAAAGCCAACATTGTGTTCAACTACAATTGCTTTCTAAAGAAGTAGCCCTGACCCTGCTAAACAAGCATCTAACTGATTTAATTGAAAACTGTACTTACTTACACTGACAAGTATACAAAAGTCTGAGGGGTGGAATTCAGAGCTCATTGAAATCAATGGTTAAATTGCATTTGATGCTAACAGAACAAAAATTCTGCTTGATCTTTTCTTCTCCACTCTGCAAAAGCCTGTTTTAACTCTTCCTCTGCTGCAGTCCCATTGGATTCACTGGGACACTCTAGAGAATCTCATTCTTCCCACAGCATTTTATACAACAAGAAGTAACTTGACAATCTGCAGTTTTCAGGAAATTTATTGAGAGAATGTCTGAGAAATAAAGCAGGACCACCTCCACATACATCAGCGTGATTTTTATCTTAGCAGTCGAAAGAGAAACACAAGAATGGCATGTTGCACAGCCCTCCCACTTTCTGCCTGCTTGGTTGACTTGCAGCCATTGGGATGACTGCCACTTTCTTAGCTATTGAGACACTAAGCATGCTCCAGCAAAAGAGAAATCACATTTCTCTGCCTGTACAAGCATGGTCTTAGCAATAGCTGTAGAACAGTGTCAAGGTTTAGAGGCTGGCCACTAGACAAGTGCGAGATTGCTGTCTATCAACCCCTCTCCAGCAGAACAGAACTGTTCTGACTCAAACCAGGACAGGCAGCTTTGAAAATACAGCGTAGGTACAACCAGACTAAACCAAAGTAACACCACAGGCCTTGAAGGCATCTGATATTAGTTAATCTAATAAATATCAGAATTGAATCCACTATATACAAAATATTTGCCTTTTTTTTTTAAATATAGCTTCAAAATAATCACACTGATGGAACTCTAGAACATTAATTTATTTGTGCTATTTTAAATACTTGTCATTTCCAACAACCAGCAATGGTATTTTAGAATTTAAAAAATTAAGCTTGGTGTTTTTCTGATTAAAATACTATAGCAGAATAATAAAATAGGAAATAGATAAGCAGAATGATGGTCATGCTTTGAAGTTCTGAAGCAACAAAAGTAAAATAAAACCTAATCCTACTCCAAGCACTTCTTAATGAAAACTCAAAAAATGAAAGACAACTATAAAAAGAAAATCTAGTTTGTCTTTTTACAGAAAGAAAATGCTTTGTGGCCAGCTAAAAGGAAGAGAAGAGCTCACCAATGCAACAGAGAAGCATTTCAGGATCCAGGGGATTGTCTTTCAAACAGAGGCCCATTCTGTTGAGCAGAAGAAAACAGTTGTTGGGAAGACTGCCCTCTGACAAGACTGCTATGGGCACTTCCAAAGACAAGTCTTGGTTCTGGAAGGATTAGAAAGACCCATTATAAGCAGCATAAAGGATGTAAGTATACAAACATAGACTGGGGGATGAAATTAGCTGTTTCCCTGGAAGGTTTTGGAGGAAAAGTTTTTATTTTTGTAACTGATTGTTTGAAGAG